>PVLD010009455.1:0-76921 GCA_004027595.1 Dinomys branickii | reverse complement strand
GAAGTCAGGGCAACTGTTTTAATATTCTCGCTTAGCACTGCTGCGTGGAGAGCTGTTGTGCCATTCTTCAAAAGACCGAGTGTGGGTGCGAATTTAAGCAGTTCCTCTATAACATCATTATAGCCCTTGTTGGCTGCTTTCAGCAACGCTGTAGCTCCATCGTTGCGCGCCGCGTCGCGCTCAGCTCCGCGCAGCAACATCACACGCACCACCTCGCTGTGGCCCATCTGCGACGCGATCCATAGGGGCGCAGTTCCGTCCAGTCAGCAGGACAACATTTTGGGCGGCATTTCCTGTACATTGGTCCCCTTTTCTGTGAACACAAGGCCACAAGACTGAGACCTGGTGATGTCTTTTGATGTAAAAAAACTTTTCAAATAAGATGACATCCCAGTTGATTCTTCGAAGTATTTCCCATGCAGTTTGGTTTCTCATGAACCCTCTGCCTACTCCTATGTCTTCAAGATTTCTACTTACTTTCTATTCCAGTAGATTTAGTGTTTCTGTTTTAATATTTAGATCTTTGATCCATTTTGACTTAGTTTAGTGACTGGAGATAGACATGGGTCTAGTTTTAGTCTTCAGCCTGTGGAAAGCAAGTTTTTCCAGCACCATTTATTAAAGAGGCTATCTTTCTTCCAGTGAACATATTTGGCCCCTTTGTCAAAGATAAGATGGCTGAGTGTACTTGTAGTTGTGTCTTCATCTTCTAATCTGTTTCATTGATCTTCAGGTCTGTTTTTTTTTTTGCCAGTATCATGCTAATTTTATCACAGTAGCTTTGCAGTATGATTTCAAGTCAGATATTGTGATACCTCCTGCTTTTCCTTTGTAGCCCAGGATTGCTTTTGCTATTCTCGGCCTCTTCTGTTTCCAGATAAATTTTAGGAATGCTTTCTCTAGATCTGTAAGGTACACTAATGGTATTTTAATTGGGATTGCATTAAATCTGTACAACAATTTTGGGAGTATGGCCATTTTCACAATGTTGGGTCTTCCTATCCATGAGCAAGGAATATCTTTGTATTTTCTGAAATCTTCTTCAATCTCTTTTTTCAGAGTACTACAATTTTCACTGTATAGATCTTTTACTTCCTTTGTTAGATTGACTCCTAAGTATTTCATTTTTTATATGCTATTGTGAAAGGTGTGGCTTCCCTAATTTTTTTCTCAGTGTTTGTTGGTGGTGTACAGGAATGCTATTGAATTTTGAGTGTTGATGTAGTATCCAGCTACACTATTGAATTTGGTTATTAAATCTATAATCCTTTTAGTGAAGTTTTTGTGGTCTTCTGTGTAGATTATTATGTCATCTGTGAATAATGATAATGTAACTTCTCCCTTTCCTATCCTTATTCCTTTTATTTCTCTCTCTTGTCTAATTGGTCTGGCTAGTGCTTCCAGAACTATGCTGAACAGGGGTGATGACAGCAGACATCCTTGTCTTGTTTCTCATTTTAATGTGAAAGCTCTCAGTTTTTATCCATTTAGTATGATGTTGGCTGTTGGTTTGTCATAGATGGCTTTTATCAGAGGTAAGGACTATCTATTCCTATTTTCTGTAGGATTTTTATCATTAATGAGTGTTGGATTTTATCAAAAGCCTTTTTTGCATCTATTGAGATGATCATGTGATTTTTGTCTTTGGCTCTGTTGATACAGTGTATTACATTAATTCATTTGCATATATTGAACCGTACCTGCGTTCCTGGGATGAATCCCACTTAGTCATGGTATATAATATTCTTGATGATTTGCTGCATTCTGTTTGATAGTATTTTATTGAGAATTTTTGCATCTATGTTCATTAGGGAGATTGGCCTGTAGTTATCTTGTTTTTGGTTGGGTCTTTCTCCGGTTTTGCTATCAGGGTAATACTTGCCTCTAAGAATGAGTTAGGGAGAATTCCTTCCCTCAATTTCCTTAAAGAATTTTAGGAGAATTGACATTAAATCTTCTCTAAATTTCTTGCAGAATTCAGCTGTGAATCCAGGACCTGGGCTTTTCTTTGTTGATAAGTTTCTATTACATTTTTAATTTTGTTGGCTGATACTGAGTTATTCAGGATTTCTATATCTTCTTGATTCAGCTTTGGTAATTTATGTGTCTAGGAATCTGTCCATTTCCTCTATGTTTTCCATCCTATGAGAGTAAAGACTTTTGAAATAGATACTGATAATCTTCTAAATTTCCACTGGATCTGTAGAGATCTCATTCTTTTCATTCCTTATTGCATGAATTTGAGTTTTTTCTTTTCTTTTCTTTGATAAGGTTGGCTAAGGGTTTATCAATTTTATTTATGTTTAAAGAATCAACTCTTTGATTAATTATTCTCTGTATTGTTTCCTTAGTCTCCATTACATTAATTTCTGCTCTGATCTTCATAATTTCCTGCCTTCTTCAGGCTTTGGGTTTGACTTGCTCTTCTTTTTCTAGAAGCTTGATGTGTAGCATAAGGTTGTTTATTTGTGCTCATCCTAATTTCCTTATGTGGGAATTCACTGCTATGAATTTCCCTCTTAGAACTGCTTTCTTGTGTTCCACAGGTTCTGGTAAGTTGTATCTGCATTTTCATTCGATTGTAAATGTTGTTTAATTTCTTCTTTAATTTCACCTGTGACCTACTGGTTTTTCAGGAAGGTGTTATTTAATTTCCATGTGTTTATGGAGTTTTTGCAATTTCTTTTGTCAGTAATTTCCAATTTCATTGCACTTGGTCTGATAGTATGCATGGGGTAATTTCAGTTCCTTTCCATTTACTTAAGGATGATCTATGGGCTAGTATATGGTCTGTTTAAGAGAGCGTCCTGTGTGCAGCTGAGAAGAATGTATATTCTGACCTTGTTGGGTGGAACACTCTGTAAAGGTCCACTAAGTCCATCTGTTCACAGGTTTGGTTTAGTTCTGTTATTTCTTTGCTGAGTTTTAGACTGGTTGATCTATCTCTTTGTGATAATGGGGTGTTAAAGTCCCCTGTTATGATTGTGCTACTGTTTATTTGATTTTTCATGTCTGTTAAAAAATTTGTCTTATGTAGTTGGATGCTCCCATATTTGGTGCACAGATATTTATGATTCTTATCTCTCTCTCTTGCAGCTTTTCCCTAACAAGTATGCAGTGACCTTCTTTACCTGTTTTGATCATTCTTGGTTGGAAGTTCACATTGTCTGCAAACAGAACAACTACCCTTGATTTTTTCTGTGTTCCTTTTTTTTTTTTATTTTTTTTTTATTTTTTTATTTTTTTTCGGGACCGGGGATCGAACTCAGGGCCCTAGTGCTCGGCGGCAAGCACTTAGCCCACTGAGCTGTACCTCCAGCCCTTTTCTGTGTTCCTGTCACATGGAGTATTGTTTTTCATCCTTTGACTTTCAGTCTATGAATTTCTGTTTGAGTTAAATGTGTTTCTTGTATACAGCATATTTTTGGATTTTGTTTCTTGATCCACTGTGCTTCTTTTGATTGGTGAATTGAGACCATTTACATTGATGGTTATAACTGATATATATTGGCTTATCTTGTCATGTTATTTTCCTGCTGTTGTTTCCCTACTTTTTTCCTGTTTAATTGGTTGCTCTGCTGGTGGTTCCTTTCTATTGTTGTTCTTGAAGTTGTCATCTTGTTTATCTCTTTCTAGAATATCTTTAGTACTCTTTGTAGGGTTGGTTTGGTGCTCATGAATTTCTTCAGTTGTTCTTTGTCATGGAAATATTTCATTTCTCCATTAATTTTGAGGATAGTTTTGTAGGGTACATCAATCTGGGTCAGAAGTTGTTTTCTTTCAGGACCTGAAATACTTCACTCCAAGCTCTTTTTAACTTGATGTTTTATGTTGAGAAATCTGCCATGATTTTGATGGACTTTCCTTTATAGGTGATCTGTTTCTTTTCTGTAACAGCTTTCAATATTCTGTTCTTTTGTTGAATTTTTGGGATCTTGATTATTATATGTCTCTGTGTAGATTATCTTGGTTATGAGTGATTGGAGTTCTATATGCTTCACTTACCTATATGTCAGATTCTTTTTCCACACTTGAGAAATTTTCTATTATTCTGCAAAAAGCCTCTTCTTGCCATTTTCATTGACACCTATTAGTCTTACATTGTTTTTCTTTGCATCATCTTAAAGCTGTTAAATTGTTATTTCCTGGTTCCTTGTTATTTTAAAGAGCTCTTTCCTTTCACAATTGTTAGCTGCAATACTGTCTTTAAAGTCTGAAAGCCTATTTTCAGCTTCATTCAAGTAGTTTTGCCAGCTTTCAATGCAATTTTTAATTTCCTGGACATCTCTTTGAATCTGTTTCATGCATTCCAATTCTTTCAAAGTTTGTTTTTATTCATTCAAGGTTTCCATCATTTTTGTATGCTCCTTTATTTATTTTTTTAAATTTATGTCTTCTTTAGATGTGCTGAGCAACTCTTTCATTATGGTTCTTATTTCTTTTTTTTACCTGAGAGATTATTTCTGATTTTATTTCTTCTATAGCCTGATGGAATTGTTTCTTTATTTCAGTTGCTATCATTTCAGAAATTTCAGGTGTGTGAATTCCAAACTCTTCTATGTTGATTTCTCCTGGACTTGTTCTAACTGTGGTGGAGGTCTGAGATTGCATTTTGTCATTTTCGAAGATCCTGAGCTCTCCTGTGACTCAGCATGGCTCCCTCAATGGTGTGACAAGGTGGGGAGGGGCATAGGTCACTGAGGCTCTGAAAGCTGTCCAGGGGCTCATCTTGGCTCCTAGGATAGTGAGGGTGGGGTGGGGGCATGGTCACCTAGGCTCCCAAAGCTGTCCAGGGTTCAATGTGGCTCCCTTGATGGTGTGTTGGGGAGTAGGGCATGGCTCAACAGGGCTGAATTATGTAATTGTTAAGTCCTATATTTAATTTGCTGAATATTTTGTGGTTATTGCTCAGTTTATACAAATGATTGCCAGTTTAAAATCTCACTCAGGAAAGTGAGCCGGGGGGGTAGAAAATGTTATGTACTAATCCTAAAATAGAGCTCAAACAGGAGGCTGGCAGAGCTTGAAGGATTCAGGTGCTACAACCTGTCTTGAGCAGCAAGAGAGCATAGACAATGCCGACACAGGACACAGGGAGTTTGTTCTTGGAAGCCTATGTTTTGCATATATTTTCATCCATTGTCCAAAGTAAGAGAGAAGGCGCTAAGATATACATTTTCACCTAGGGAGGTGTGAAGGGGACACAGGGAAGGAGAGAAAGGTTAATCAATCTTTCCTTTAAAAAAAGAAACCAGAGGTGTGATAGCCCATCTCTGTAATCCCCGCACTCAGAGACTGATGCAGGAGGATCACCACAGGTTTGAGGCCAGCCTAGGCTACATAGTGAATTTAACACCAACTTAAAAAAAAAGAATGTTCTTGCTCTGGGGTGAGAGGAGGTGGGTCTGGGAGTACAGTCAGTCTTCCTGGAGGTGTGCAGGGTGGGCACCCGTACATTTCTATGCTAGGCATTACTCTTGTCTCTCTTGTCCTAGTCTTGAGCAAGTCACCTGAGAGGTTTGACATGAAGGTGGGACCATAGTCAGGCATCAAGAAGGCAGAGGCCATGCCACGGCAAAAGGCTGCAGCAGGTATAGGAGTGAAAGGCACTTGTTACTTGGCTAGACCTCAGCTGTGTAAGGTGCCAGGCGACCTTGTGTCTAGAGTGCGCCCGGTATGAGATGCACCTGTGCTGATGCACTGGCCTGCTGACACAGTCAGCCTCCTGCTGGAGCCAGGACAGCCCCAGGATGTTAGGGAGACAGATGCCCCTCAGGCTCTCAGAGCACAGCTGGCATCCAGGCATCCTCCTGGTCCCTTTCTTGCCTATCCCTGCAGCAGGTCTCAGGTGCTGACACCTCTTCTGTGAGGTGCTGCTGCTGTTTTTTGCTGGTAGTGTCTTTCCCACAAGGAAATTAGTGAAATTGTCCTGGAAGAGTCCTCGAGAAGGGCTGTCCAACTCCTTGCACTCTGCATACTTAGATGATGCTTTTCCTGTCATCTTCCAGCTCCCCTTGCCTGTACCCTCAACAGGGTGCACAAACCTCAACCTCGCTAGACTCCAGGCTCTGCGATTCCAGGGACCACGTCTCCTTCCATGCGGAGATCCATGCAGTTAATCAGTGCCTGGGCCTTGGGAAGAGTTCTCAGCAGAAGGACAGGGTGAATGATTGTGTCTGTAACAACCAGCAGGCATGCACCAAAGCACTGGCTTCTGTGTTACAGAAAGCCCTTGCACTGTCGCCTTCCCCTCGCTTGCTGAGGGACTGTGCTGGGAACTCACTGTAGGGACCACGGCATGGCCAGAGGGTGCAGGGACACAGACCATGCAGAGACACGGTCATGAGTCAGGCGTCGGCCTTGGTTAGATAATAGAGGGTAACGCCAGAGTTAGTAATGAGATAGGCTAACTGGTCACAAAAGTACAGAATGAAGAAATAATTGTTAGTTGGGAACCTGTCACTTTGTAATGTAAGAAACTGTGGGCAAACTGTATTTATGTTGGATGAGATCCTTAGGCTCCACTACTCCAAATATATTATAAAACTGTTGTGATTCAGTAGAGCATATCCATGGATGGAGTGAGGGGCACATGATGTGGTCAGATTCTTTAATATATACCTCAGATATCCTCTAGTTGGCTTATATTTGTATTTATTTATTTCACATTTTTGAGGCTGGGCCTTGCTATGTAGGTCAGGTTGGTCTTGAATTTATTATGTAGCCCAACCTGGTCTCAAACTCACAGCAATCCTCCTGCCTCAGCCTCCTGGGTGCCGGGATTATAGGTATGTACCACCATGACTGATTGATTGTGGTGTTTTTTTGAAACAGAGTCTCACTATGTAATCAGGCCAGTTTTGAAATTGGTAAATAATTTAAGCTGGCCTTGAATTTTCAATCCTGCCTCAGCCTCCCTAGTGCTGGGGGTACAGGTGTGCACTACCATGCCTGGCTTCTGGGTTTTTGTTTTGGACTAGGCCTCTGTGTTGCCCAAACTGGCCTCAAACTTTGGATCCTCCTGCCTCTGGTTGGTTTGATTTGTTTGTTTTTGCAGTACTGAGGATTGCAATACTCAGGGCCTTTGAACTGAGCTATATCTCCAGCTCATCCTTTTTATTTTTATTGTTTTGAGTCAAGGTCTTGCTAATTTGCTAAATTGCCAGGCTGGGCTCAAACTTGAGATCCCCCTGCCTTAGCCTCTTACAGTGCCGGGATTACAGGCATCTGCCCCCACACCCAGCTCACTTAGTTTATTCAGAATGAGCCTTTTAAGTGTTCTCAGTGTAACCTGTATTATAGAAAAGAAACAGAATAGGCTAACTGTTGTCTAAGATATTTCTAGTCTCCAAAATCTATTTTATACTTTTAAGTGGTTTCAAATAACACACAATTACTTAGCATGTTCTTTAAAAAAATTCAAAAGTGTATACTTCCTTTGAAGAGTATGATTTAAATATTTAGATGCAACTTATTGTATATTCAATGATTTATTTAAAGCAGTAATACCAATTAAAATTTAATTAGAAACTCACACCATGATACTGTTCTCATCACAACTCACTGGACATGTTCTCAGGGCTGAGAGGAGGGGTCCCTCCTCCAGGTCTGAGAAACATAAAGGTCTTTGTTGAAAACCTGTGGGAAAAGTGAGGAGTACATCATAGAACCCAAGGAGAGATGGAGGTGGCCAGGGAAAGTAGCCTTTTGGATTCAGTTCCTTCCATCATAATTGTCCCCATACCACACCTCTATCATGTCAGGAGGAAGTGTGGAGAAGATGGGGGAGTTACCCAGGTGTCATACGCAAATGGAAACCCACCAGTTCCCCGTCCTGTCGCTCCCATTGAGGCAGGAGACTAGGGCCTGG
The DNA here is from genome assembly GCA_004027595.1 of Dinomys branickii. Lineage (NCBI taxonomy): Eukaryota > Metazoa > Chordata > Mammalia > Rodentia > Dinomyidae > Dinomys > Dinomys branickii. The sequence continues at coordinate 69,051 of PVLD010009455.1, read as the reverse complement.
TGGGCTGGCTGGAGAAGGGGGCGTGGCCTGTTAGTTACAAAGACCCAGGGCACACGTGCAGAACGCTTTCCAAAGCCTTGAACGTGGATCTCTCGGTTTCTCCTGAGAACTCCAGCAGTGTGGACGCGGATGCCCAGACCTGATGGGAGCTCAGGGGGTGGGACGCATAAAACAGCAGCCCCGGCTGAGCTCAGGGCCACTGTGCTCCCCCCACGGCGGTCGGCCCTCACACTGCGCTTCTTTTCCTACTTCTGCTTGGCCCAAGCTCACTCTACAGAGTATATTTCTTGTTTGACCTTTAATAAGGATAAAATGTCACTATCTTTCGTGCTCATTTTGTCCAGTTCTTTGTTCAAGATAAGAAGAGCCTAGAAACCACCTCTGAAAGGAGACCCCAGCACCCCCAAACCCGGTAACCCCATTTTTCCTAATCCTCAAACAGAGTGACCTCATTGCAAACAAGGAAGAGGAAGTTCGGCACTCACTTAAGAAAAGCCCCTGACAAAAGTGTAATTCCTCTTGCTTCATAAACAGTACATAAATTATGTATAAAAATATGCATATGGTCTCAATTGAGTGTTACATTCCATTGATACAGAACAGATGCTACCAAATTCTATTTAAAAAGTGAGACTTTGCAGATTTTGTTTTGGCTTTTTGAGACAGGGTCTCACTATGTAGTTCAGGCCGGCCTCAAATTCGAGATGATCCTCTTGCCTCAGCCTCCCAAGTGCTGGGATTATAAGCATGTGACACCACACCTGGTGCTTAGCAGATTTTCTAAGACTGTTTAACAATGAGGAAGATGGTAAAGCTTGGTTTTTCTCCATCTGAATGTTAAAATGGGCCCTGGTTGAAAAAAAAAAAAAAAAACTTCCTTTTTACTGTGTTTCACCTCCTTCAAACCTTTGGATCCTTCCTGAATATCTGTCCTCCACATTAGAGTGGGATGCCCTTGACATTACCCTACACTTGGTTTTTCTTGCTGTTTTTGTTTTGTTTTGTTTCATTTTGAGATAGGGTCTTGTGTAGTTCAGGCTGGCCTCAAACTCAGAGTGATTCTCTTGCCTCTTGAGTACCAGGATTACAGGCATGTGCCCCTAAGCCCAGCAGTGCTGCCCGTGGGACTCTAACCTTCTAATGGTTTTACATCTTAATACTGCACTAAGGCTTTGCATTCGTAAGTTCATGATGGTCTCGTCAAGAGATTGACACCAGAGTTGTCCTCAACTGTGTATTTGGTTTTTGTCAGTGTTGCCTTAAGCACAGTCATTATCCAGGGAGCTCTGCAACTGACCCAGGAATTTGTCTTCAAGGGAACCTCAGGACTTTCTGTGGGAAAATTCTCCCTAAAACCCCAGGAAGTCCGGAGAGAAATCACTGGGCGTAGGGTTGCCCTGGTACATGAGCTGTGATTAAGCTGGTGTTATCCAGTGCACAGTCCAGAGGTAAAGGAGGGTGTGTAGGAGAGGGCAGGTGGAGGAAGAGAGCAATCTGGGGGAATGGCAGCTGTAAAATGAAACAAGGAAGGGGTTGCAGTACCTCCTGTGTGAGGAGAGGCCCTCTCTCCTCTGCAGTGACAGGCTGAGAGGGTCAAAGAACTGAACTGCTAACGCTGGAAATGTCAAGGTTGATCAGAGTTCCTTGTGAATAACAAAAGCTTTCCAGCCCAGGCAAGCTGGCCTCGAACTTAAAGTGATTCACCTGCCTCAGCCTCCCAAGTGCTGGGATCATAGGCATGCGGCGCCACACTTGGCATGATGGAAGGCTGTTGGGACTTCGAGTCACCTGCTCTCTTTTGACTAGCTGAGGTACACAGCACCCAGTCTACAACTGTGTGAATGAACAAGGTTAGCTGGAGCAGACGTAACAACACGCACCCCTTCTTGTGGGCAGCGTCACTGTCCACAGTGGTTGTCCCCCTGGTACCCTAAGCCTTGTAGAAAAGATGCTGTCAGGCCAGTCAGTCCACACCTCCCAGGGAGTCATAGCAACTGGAGACTGACCAAATAAGTACATATGCTGAGCGGACCTGGCTGCAGTCACAGGCTACTCCAGAAATGTCTCATCCTCTTAGCCCCGGACCTCCCCCGCCAATATTTTATTTATTTTCTGACTCAGTGAGGCTGCCTCAAAGCCAGCGTCGATCTGTTGTGAAATGTCCCTTCTCATGAGCCACTTCCCCTCCCGTCACCTGAGCACATACAGATACACAACCCAGGCAGAATATTTCCTCCTGGGTTCCAGGCAGTGGTAGGAAATGAAAATACCGTATCTCATTACATTCTAAAACACTGACTTTCTTTCACCTTTTATCTGAAATTAGGAAGTGTTTCATAACCAGTGGCATCTCGCAATTAGGATCAGCAGTATTCTTTTTCTTAATAGTACCTACAATAAAGTGTCTTACAGCGGCTGCTGTCTTAGATTTGTTAACACACGGTCCTTATGAAACCTACCAGGTTGTGTGGTAAATTCTGAGTGTTTTCCAAATGCTACATTATAAATAAACCAAAGCACTTTGCAGACTAGCATGAGAGAGACCTGGGGAGCAGAAGGCGAGTTCTCAGCCTCTGGCGTGCTATCCACTGTATTCAAGGCACAGACCAGTAACTTAAGACCCAACAAAATTCTTCCCAGATTTTGAGTCCTTGCTATGGGTTAGTCACAGTGTTTAAAGTGCTTTTTTCATGTATGGGTTCATTTACTGAGTCCTTGGACAGATGCATGAATTTTAACTGAGAGTCAGTGTCCTGCTTGCTCTGTGTGCTGTAAATTGTAAATGGTGGAGCTGGGATGGATCGCAGGTCCACTCCTCTTCAAGGACTGCAGTCCTGTGCTTTCTCCCCAGTGGTTACTGGTTCTGAGTATGTGGTATTTCTACTGGTTTTGATGGCTATTTACTTAGTCAAAATGGTTGCCGTTCAACTTTTCTTTCCAAACTTTCAACTTTCCTAACCACTTCTCTGGGCCCTACAGTTGCCACTGATCATTAAATGATTACCCAAGTTTTAATTAGATGAATTTTGCTAATTTGTAATAAGTAGTCTGGTAGAAAAAACATTTTCTTTTTTCAATAATGATATGCAAAATCATTTATAAAGACAGTGCCCAAAGAGACATTTGTTATTGTGTTGGCGATGAACAGGTGATACTGTGGGAATAAAATACAATTTTCCCTAAGTAGAAAAAAGAAATCAAGAGCAGTCTCCATTTGACCAGATTGTTGTCCTTGAGTTCCCTGAGAGAGCATAATGTAAGTTCAACTGGCTGGACAGGCTGACCTTGTATACCTTGGAACCTGTTCCTTATTCCAACCACAAGGACCTCCAGTGTAATTTTAAGAAATTACTATGAAAATTTCACTTCAGGAAGAGAAGATTGTCTTAGAACAGTGCAGCTCTTCCTGTTTTTATTTTTTGCAGGAGGCAGCTCTGGAGGAGGCAGCGTGGACACCGGGAAGAGCAATGGGAGAAACGCTAGCGTTGGACAAATTTGAATGTGCACCTTCTCCAAAGGGCTTGTCCAAACAGATTGCTCTACCCGCCCCCAGAGTTTCTGCTTCATTACTTCTCAGGCCTGCAGGGCCCTGAGAATTTGCATTCAAAACTAATTCCCAGGTGCTGATGGTCTGTGTTCCATGCTCTGAGACCCACTGGGCTCACTCTCAGAAGACCTGAGTTTGAATCCTGCAGTCTGCATTTTCTTAGATGTGACTTGGGGGAATAAATTAGTTCTCTGAGTCTCGGTTCCTTATTTGGTAAACTGAACTGTCAGCTACCTGTTATACTGTGAGAATGAAATAAAATAAAACATGCAAATTATTACAGATCCTATGATTGTTCTCGTTACTAGTATTTGCATGAAAGAAGCTGTAATGTATGTCAACCCAAGCAGGACCTGGGGAATCTATGAACTGCACAAAGCCTGCAGGAGCAACTGAGAAAACTGAAAGCAGATGTTGCATCCTGGATTATACGCTGCAGAGGCCTCTGGAGATCAGCTTGGAGCATGTGTGGGAAGAGCACAAACTCTGTTGTCCTCCTAAACCATGTACATAGGTGTGTTCAGAGCCCCATGCCACAGCGCTTGAGTCCAGTTCCTATTGGGAAAATGGAAAGAGATGCATTTGCTCCAGCAGGGTGAAGGCTGTTTGAGGTAATGTTTGGAGGAAGCAGCACAGTGCCCGGCTCACAGTAAATGTCAGATGCTGAGGTGGAGAACCAGAGCCAAGGGGGCGGGAAGGCAGAGCCACTTCGGCGATGCCACTGTGTCCCACCAGGTAGCCAGCAGCCCTCGCCCCAGCCCTAAGCACTGCCGTGTACGGCATGAGCAAAGCAGACTCACTGACCTCCGTGGTTATCTCTGAGATCCTAGTGACGGTCAAATACGTCTACTGTGGCCAATGGCCAGCAACCAGAGCTGTTTCCCTACTCTTCCCTTACAACTGTCCTGCTCGTTTTCTGGTCAGGATCCACCATGTAGCCATCAAGCAACGTATCGTGGAATTTCCTAGCAAACACAGCACTAGTCACAGAAAGAAAAAAAGATGGAATTTACATGGGGATGAGTGAGCAGAGCTCTTCATTTTCCCCCTGGATTATGTGACACTTGAATCAAAACCAGACAATGCATGACAGTGCGGTGAGCGCGGCATTAATAAACACTAGATAAGCTACAGCCATGCGCTCTGGGTAGTGGAAGTTCCAGACTTGCAAAACCCTGGGGTTAGCAGATGCAACACCCAGAGCACAGTCGCTGAGCTAGTGGCTGAGCCCGATGCTGGGTCATGGGGCTGGAATGCTGCCTGTGATGCTATGCGGGGCAGACTTTGCTCTTATGCCTCTTGCTGATTGGGAGTTATTCACCCACTGCGTGTCTTTGCACATTGCATAGACCAACACTTTGCCCATCAGCTCAATATCACAAAAGATACGTGGGCAGGGTGGTGCAGACCCTGCAAGCCCGTTCCCACAGGAGCGAGGGATTGGCTTCACAAAAATGGAGAGAATTTGTTGAGCTCTTACCTTTCTTCTCTCGCAGGGTTTAAGGGCCCTGAGGGGTCTCAGCAGAGCTGGGGAAAAGGGGAGGGCGTGGCATGTCAATGCCATTGGACAGCATCCACTTCCTCTCTTCACATTTCTTCTTGGCAAATATGGAAAATGTAGTTCATTACATGCGTATAGAATATTTCACTTTTGTTTCTAATTTTTAAATTAGGGTTGTGGTAGCTTTGACATTTTTTTCTGGTGGAAATATCTCCTCTAATTGCAAGATAATGCACTGCTTGTTTTTATTTTTATTTATTTATCTTGTCTTTTTGGGACAGGGTCTTACTGTGTAGTCTAGGCTGGCCTTGAGCTCACTTTGTAACCCAGGCTGGTCTCAAACTCTCAATGATCCTCCTGCCTCAGCCTCCCAAGTGCGGGGATTACAGGCATGTACCACCACTCCCACTGTACTGTCTACTTTTAGACAACCTTAGACACCCTAGGGGAAGCTATGTATATACTTGGCCACAGATCATCTGTGCTCCCACTGTAGGATGGCAGATTCTGAAATTGACCTGTATAGTCTCCTGTTTTCTGTTGCAAGGAACACAATACCACAGACTGTTAAATTTTAAACAAAAGAGTTAAATTTGGCCTATGGTTTTGGTCCAGCATTGAAAGGCTGCATCCAAGCCAGGCGTGGTGGCACACACTTGTAATCCCAGCACTTGGGAGGCTGAGGCAGGAGGATTGTTGCGAGTTCGAGACCAGACTGGACTACAAAGTGAGCTCAAGTTCAGTCTGAACTACACAGCAAGACCCTGTCCCAAAAAGACAAAAAAAAAAAAAAAAAAAAAAAGGCTGCATCTGGCAACGGCTTTCTTTCTGGCAAAGCCCTGAGGCGGCACAGCATCATACGAAGAGACACAGAAGTCATGTGCATGTCCATCCTCTGGTCTCTCCTGCTCTTACACAGATGCCATATTCAATCATGGAGGGCCATGGTTTGGACTGTGAATGTCTCCCAGGGCTCATGGGCTCAAGGGTTGGTCCTCTGCTAGTCGTGTTACTGGGAAGTGGTGAGTTCTGTCAAAGGCAGGGCCTAGCTTGAGGAAGTTAGTCCTCTGATGGATGCCTTTCAGCGGGATCCTGGGACCCTGGCCCCTTCCCCTCTTCTTTTGCTTCTCAGCCACTGGGAGAGAAGAGGCCTCTCCTGCCATACACTTGTGCTGTGGAGCCAAAGCCATGGGGCCACGTGACCATGGACTGAGACCTCTGAAACTGTAACCCAAGAAAAACCCCTTCTCTTACTGAACTGATTATCTCAGGTATTTGTCACAGAGATAGAAACTGACTAGCACCCGGGGCTCCACCCTGATAACCTTATCTAATCTAAATCAGTTCCCAAGGTCCAGTCTCTAGTCACCATAGCTGGATGAAATTTCTATCCTCTTAATATCTCATCCTGGATATTAATTTCCAACATGAGCTTGGTGGGGGGGGGGAGACAAAACATTTACAACATAATATCCTTTTCTACTTTCTTTCCTCATTGCTTCCACTGTGCCTTTATCTTATCAAGAAGGCTTGTCCACAGTCTCTCATTTGTTCCTCCACCTAAATTGGATTTCTTTGCTTCCCCATTAGTCGGAATTCATCAGCCAACATTTTTCTCAGTTTCACTCTATGATCCCCTTTTAATTTATTTTAACCTTTCTCTTTTGATCCCCTTTTAGATGCCCTTTCTGTTCCTGCTTTCTCTCCAGGACACTTGCAAGTGTCTCCTACCTGATCTCCCAGTCTTCCAATGCGCTTGATCTAATCCATACCAGTCACAACTTCCAGGCTCATTAACCTGAATTTATTGCTCCACGAGAGCTTGGCCAGCTCTTGTCCTCCAAGGCCCTTGTACTTTCCAAGTTTTGCTCATGCTCTTTTCTCTCCTTTGAAATTCTCTTCCTCATTTCTCTCTGAGAAATATCATCTGTTCTTTCTAAAAATCCATCTCAGATAACACCTCCCTGTTCCTCTAACCTCACTTTAGCTATTCTCAGTGTTATATCTCCATGCTAGCTGGAATGGTTGATAAGTGTCATTTTTTTTTTTTTTTTTTGCGATACTGGGGATCGAACTCAGGACCCTGCACTTGCTAGGCAAGCGCTTATTCCACTGAGCTATATCCCCAGCCCCTGGAATGGCTGATATACTTGTTTTCTCTCCTACGGTGCAGTCTGTATAAAGCAGATGAGATTTGAATTTAGAAGGACAGCTGGGCTAACTTCCTCATAGCGACAGCTGTGCGATTTGGGGCGAGCCACCCGTTTGCTAAGTCTGAGCTTCCTGCTGTGCAGAGAGATGTTACCTCATGGGATTGTTAGGACATTGAGGGAGATTAGATGCTGTGTTATGGCCACTTGATAAATATTACTTCTTTCTCCTTCCCCATTCCTATGTCCTTGAGGTATAGGACCCTGTCCCATTTACCTTTGTACCCTTTCAAATGCCAGCAGTACTCAGCACAGGGTTAAGTGATCAGGAACTAGTTACTGAATTCAGATAGCTGGGTCTTACATCCTTTTTGCTGTTGGAAGTTGGAGCTCCGTTCACAGCTTCATTTAAAAGCTTCCCTCGCAAGTTGGAGCATCACTGGCAGTCTTTCTCTTGCTTATTTTAGTAAGTTTACAGCAGAATAGACAGCAGGCAGGTGAGCAGCAGGTTGCTCTAGTATGAGCTGTTCTGAGTTGTCCTTTGAGAAAGACTAGTACCCGTGCTCTGTGTCTGGCCTGGAGTAAAGGGAACACATGTTTTTTCACAAGAGCTCAGTCTTGACAATGCCATCTGAAGAATTTTCCTTTCAGGTTATTGGCTCAAAATGATGCAATATGGTTGTGGCCAGTCATGGCCCCTTTCCTATGCCAAGCCACCTCGAGGTGGGCTGGGAGCCCTGACTCACATCCGTGTGTGTGTGTGTGTGTGTGTGTGTGTGTGTGTGTGTGTAGGGTGACCATATTATAACATCTGGTTGTCTCTGTCTTGTGTTGTTATAGTAAAATATGAGGCAAGGTGTTTTATAAAGAGAAATGCCAAGCTGTCTGGCACTAGTAACTGGCAAGGACTTCTGCATTGTGTCACAAGAGGTGGGAGGGCCACACTCAGAAGAGGTCACATGGTGAGAGAGAGGTAGGAGGCTGGGGAAAGGCCACGCTTGCTCTGTGATAACAACTCACTCTCCTAGCACCTGACGCATTCCTGCAGGGCTGGGTCCACTCCAGAAGACCACTTTAATCCAGTTGCACAGGTATGCGAGGTTCAACTGCCCCCCACCTTGCCCCACCTCTTACAGTCCCCCCCTTTCGATACCATGACACAAAGGACCAAGGTTCCAGCACATGAACCTATGGGGAAGTAATGTTATCCAAACCATAGAACTGACCATACTATGGAATTGCTGGCTGAGAAAGTGATTCCTTTCAAGGAAAAACAAAATTTTAAGGTAGAAACATCTGTGAAAGATACCCAGATGCAGTAGAATGCGTGCAGGCCTGGACTCAAATCTTAGCTCTACTACCTACTTACTGTGGATCTTTATGCAAGTTAAGGGTACCTTGATCCCTTTTACTTAAAAAAAATAAAAAAGGGATGAAAATACCTATTTCCCAGACTGTTGTGAGACTGAGTGACAGGCTCAGGGGTGTACCAAGGAGAGTGGTGATGCTCAGACAGTGAGCAGATGTGACTCGGGATGCCGAAGAAGTCAGAAATTTCCCATGAAAGACCGAGCTCACTCTGCAGGGGCAGTAGCGCTGACTGTATTACCTCTGCCTCCGTGCTGCCGAGTGTCTGTGTGTCGCCTTGTTGAGGCGACGGTGCTTAGATGTTAGACCAACGTTGTCTAGATGTTGTTATGAAGGTGGTTTTCTTTAAATGACTAACAAGTAAACCAGTGGACATTGAGTAAAGCTCTCCATGATGCAAGGGGGCCTCATCCAAGCAGGGTTTTTGTTTCATCCAAGCAGTTGAAGGCAGGAAGAAAAACAGGCTGAGGTCCCCGGAGAAGGGGGAAGCCTGCACTCAGACTGCCTCCAGACGAGAGCTGCGGCATCACCTCTGCCTACTCAGCTGTGGGCCTCTTCAGCAGGTTTTGACTTGGCAGCCCCACAACTGTGAGCCAGTGGAAATAATCTCTGTCTCCCTCTCCGACTCTCTGAGAGAAAGAAAGAAAGAGGGAGAGGGAGGGGGAGGGGGAGAGAGAGAGAGAGAGAGAGAGGGAAAGAGGAATAGAGAGGGAGAGAGAGGTTCTCTCTTGGTTGTATTTCTCAGGGTAAGCCTAGCAGAGCTGGCTTTGCTCCCTGGGTGCTGACTGAATGCTGGAGGTTACATCCAGCTCATCCCCAGCACTCGGCGCTGTGCCAGCAGCCCCATAGTAAGTACTCTTGCTGAGCAACTAAAGATCAGTAGCTCACATTCATACCCTATCTTGTCAAAAAGACACTTGTTCATATAGGTGGATTGATTCATTTCCCCACCTTGGCATCCCTTGCACCTTTTGGGGGACACCTACTCCCTCTCACTATGTCTGGCACTGGTGGTGTGAAGATGGAAAACCTTATCTGTACCTAAGAGTGGGCTGAGGGCCATGAGGGGAGTGGAACAGGAAGATGTGGGAGTGGAAGGTAGAAGTGGACACTGGGAAGCTGTTCATCCAGGGGAGACAGCATGAGTACCCAGCGTAAGGCAGGGCACTTGGTTTTTTGTTCGTTTGTCTGTTTGTCTGTCTGTCTGAAGCGGTATCTTGCTTTGTAGTCCAGGCTGGCCTTGAACTCGTGGTGATCCTCCTGCCTCGGTGTGCTGGGATTACAGCTGTGTATCACCACGCCTGGCAGCAGGGGCACTTGGAAAGAAAAGGAAGGGATGGAAAGAGCAGATGAGATGGGAGGAAAGGCGATGGAAAGAGGAAATGAGACGCAGGAAGCACGGCATCTCTCAGCATTCCCTGGCTTCGGGCTGAGGAGGGCAGGCGTGAACGAGAAGCAGTTTCTCGCCTCTTTAGCTGGTCCTAACAATCCTCAGCATCATGACATGCAGTGTTGTCATCCGCGGGATATAGACCGCAAAGCTGAGTGAAAGCAGATCGTTTTCTGCCAACCTGCTAAGTCAGGAGCAGGTGCCCTGTGTCCCCTCCCAGGTCCACTGTGGTGCCTGCCAGGGCAGGACCAAAGCCCCTGTCACTTCCGTGTGCTGTGTTTTCACTTTCTGGAGCTGGCAGTAGTGACCAACCTGCCAGCCTATCTGACCCTGCAGCTGTGGCCCGTCGGTGACCCGGGAGAAACCCACTTCCATTCCCACTAACTCCAAAGAGCTGGGCAGATGTGCGGTGCTGTCAGGGTGCCCATCCCAGATGGGAAAGGGAAGGACATCACTGCAAAGGAGGAGGGAGAGGGGTAACTGGTAAAAGTGAAAGTACACTTTCACTAAAAGCCTGAGGCAACCCTGCCACTCTTTTCCTCAGAAGTCCTGCGTAGGAACCAGGGCTCCCCTTCCAGTAAATGACAGCCCTTGGCTCGCTGCTGCTGCCCACTCCATCTCCTTTCTGTCCAGCCTGCTGACTGCGGGGCTCAGGAGTCAAGAGCACAGAGGTGGCTTGAGACTGCCCTTTTCCTGGCCTGCTGGGTGTGCAGTAGCTGCCAGCAAGGGATTTCGTCTCTCTCTCTCTCTGCCCAGGAAGCCGGAACCTAAAGCTCATCTCTAGCCTCCCACATCCTTTTCCAAGTCCCTCCAAGGCCTCCACTTAGCTCTTTGGCCTTGGTTCTTAATGTGGCCTCAAAGTCGGCCCCTAGGCTGCTCACTCTTTGCAAGGGCTCAGGCTCGCACAGCTGGCCCTTCCTCTGAATTCTCCGGGGCCCAAGGCTGTTCCAGCACAGAGGCTCAGCCTTGTTCCTCCAGTGCCTCTTTCTGCCCCTGTCCTGCAGACCGCTGGGTACTTCAGGTGGAATTCAGCAGCAGTGAGCTAGCGTAAGTGCTTACTGAATGTTAGCTCTTCTCGAAGCTCCTGAACTTCTGAGCCCTGCCAGCGCTGGAATATCATTGAAATGCTTGGAGTCTTGGGGACAGGAATGCCATCTGCTCTCCAGCATGAGTTAGGTACAAGGGCTGGATTTGGGGGTGATGGGGCCCGGACCCAGCACCTGGCTTCTTCTGTTTGGAAAATGGGTCTAATTTCAGGCCTCAGGGCCTACCCCCACCTCCTGTGTGTTCAGTTCTGAGCTGACAACCATGACTTCCTGAATTTCAAGAGATGCAATCAGATCCTTGCCAGATGGCCGGGCAGCTGGATGCTATTTTTATGTGAAATCACTGCAGAGCCTGTGACCAAGAGAACCACCATTTTCGTGGCAACCACCTACGTTCTCCTAACTTTGCGCATTTGGACTATCTCCAGTCATCTCACCCAGTGGATAAAGTTGATGAAGTTGATATTCTCCAATGGTATAGTGCAGGCTGGCCTTGAACTCACTATGTAGCCGAGCCTGGCCTCAAACTCATGGTGACCCTCCTGCCTTAGCTTCCCAAATGCTGGAAGTATGAGCATGTGCCAGCATTCCTGGCTTTTTTCTCAATTTCAAACAAATACTATAATGGGACTTCAGCAACTGCAGTATTTCAATTACTCATTTCACCCGGGGTTCCAGTAGGGACAGCTGTGCACATGAGATTTTCCACAGGGGTGGAGGGTCATGGTGCTACCTGGCAGCCTGGGGGAGAAGCTCCAACACAGCACTGGGCTGTGTCATCCAGGAAGTCAGAGGCTGTCACTACACTGTTCAGCATTCTGTTCCTGGTACTAACTCAGAACCTGGCACCCAGAAACTACAAAATAAGTATTTACAGAGCCAGTGCCTTGAGACACCTCTGAGCTTTGGCTGCATACCTGTGTTCTTGGCCCTTTTCTGTACGGAGAACAACAAATGAGTCTCAGAGGTCAGGAATGAGAAAATGGAGAGTAAAGAAGCACGACATAATCGCTATGCATGTGGCTCAGGTGCTCATCAGAGAATCACTCTGGGGCGGGGGATGGGGAGATGAATCTGTGCAGCTGCCAGGTAGGACAGGAAAAAAATAAAGTAAGAGGAGGAATTCAGAGGAGGCGTTTAAGCACACTCTTTCCTGTGAAAATAATAATAATAGTGATGTCAAATTATACTGAGGACTTTCTGTCAAGCTTGTACTTTATGTTTATTAATATATTACTCCACACAAGAAGCCTATGAGGGAAATATTATGATCTTGGCCACCAACATGGAGGAAAACATTAGCCTTTACAAGAATCCACGTAACTTGTTCAAGCTGGTAGGAGGAGAGGCTGGCATTCCGCTGTTGGTCTGCCTGAGTGCAGAGCTTGACCCCCAGCCCTTGGCTAGCTCAATATGTAAAGACAAGGTCCAAGTCTCACTCTTCTTTACCTCACAGCCCTTGACCCAAGGTCACAGCCACCATGTTGATTGGGAAGGACAGATAGTCCAAGGTACCAGGACAGAGTTATTTTCCTAGAGAACAAAGTTGCATGAAAGTCAATGCCAAGCACAGCTGAGAAAGAACTCTGTGGCACAAATGGTTTCAGATCCTATAAAAGAATTTGCCATTCAGTATGTTTGGAATTTATAGGATCAAGTTAAAGAGTATTTGAGAGTGGTTATAAGATGTAGACCATAGGACACAGCCTGCTTCCTGCAGGGTTCACCAACAGCCTTGTGTTTTGCTGTCTGGGTGGGGACAGCTCCTACTGGGCAGGGGTGTCAACTTGACTACAAAGTTCTCATCATGGGACTTTCTCTCTACGAGCTTCTCCAAGACCTCCTAATGGCAGGCTGCTTCTCAGAATGCTGGCTTGTCTTCTTTCCCAGCATTTATAGAAAACAGAAGGAGGCAGAAGCAAAGAAAGAAAATGAGAACACTTTTGGAACAAAATATTAAGCTCACTTCTGCTGTAGTTTAGAGTTAGTGCCTTTTTAGACCTCTGTAATAGCCCAGAACTGTGTCTTGGGATTGGCTGGTATTTACTACATATTCACTGTTTGAATGCATAGATGAGTGACTATCCATTAAGCATTCTGTAGTGTACACTGTGTGCAGCACACAGTGGTGATGGAATCACACCAACCAGTCAGAAGAAAGAAACTTGGGCTCAATCCTGACATGCACTGTTATAGGTCACATAATGAAGAACCTGACGATTACTGTTATAAGCGGGTCTTAGGGGATGATGACTACACGCACACACACAGACACACACATCAGTACTGACCACCTCTTGAGAACAGGTGTGTTAGATAGCATTTACATAAGAGAAGATGAATAAATACCCTTCCAAACACTCCTGGATAACCACACAGTACCTCTAACTAAATAGATCACAAACCATTATATTTACTCAAGATCTTTCTTCTACATCTTCACTTAAAAAAAAAAACACTGGCAATTTACTTCATCACCAGGCTTAACAGCTATTGGAGACTGTGACTATCGATTCACAGTCATTTAGTCACCTATACAGCCTCTCTCTTGCCACTTAGTCCTTCTCTTCTGTTCCTGTGTCCCAGCTTTCCAGTCAGGTCCTTGCATGCTCAGCTTCCGGTATTTCCTCGGCAGTGTAACTCATCTGCTTGCCTAAAGGTCCCCCTCCACCAGATGCTATGGACTGATTATTCATCTCCTGCAGCACATGCTGAAAGGCTACCCTCCAGATATGGCTATATTTGGAGACAGGTCCTTTCTGGAGATACCTGAGGGTCAATGACAGGTAGGACAAGGGCCTGGTATCCCTAAGCAAAGAAGAGACACTGAGATGCACCATCCTCCCTGCTTGCACACAGAGAAGCAGTCATGTGAGACACAGAGCAAAGGCCCTCCCTAGGCCAGGAAGATAGGGCTCACCAAGAACCAAATTCCCAGAACCATGAGAAATCAAATTTTTATTAATCTACCCGGTCTATGGCATCATACGTCAGTCCTAGCTGACTAATAAAAGAGCCATTCTGTGCAGATTTAGCAGAGGTGGGTGGATGGGATATCCTGCTGAGCCCATGTTTCAGAATTCTTCTCATTTGTGAGTCAAAGCTCTTTGGCTTGGACCCTGAGGCCTCCCTCCATGTGGCCCTGGCTGCCTGCCCAGCCTGCCAGCCTTCACATTGTTCCAGGCAGGCGGTTTGCTCCTATGATCCTCTCATTGTCCTCCAAACACATTCAGCATTTTCTGAAGCCACTGTGAAGCAGGAAGCCCTTGGGATCGGCCCACAGTCGTCATGGCTGAAAGATGAGTCACGTGCTAGGGTTAGAGCAGGATGTGAGAGAGAGGAGAGGTGCTAGAGACATGGCCTCTTCTTCCCTTTCTTGCTTGCCAACCGGGTCCTTCCTGAGATTAGAAGAGCATTCATCTCCAGATCTGAAGGGTGAGCTCTAAGATATGAGTCAGCAAACTGATCGTGTGGCCCCAAATAAAGGTAAATATGTTAGGTTTTATGGGGTAATCTTTGTCACAACTTTGCCTTTATAGCTTGAAAGTAGCCACAGGCAATCCCTAAACTAATGAGCATGACTGTGTTCCAATAAAACTTTATTTACAGAAACAGTCATTGAGCCAGATGTGGCCTGTGGGCCATAGGTAGACAATCCCTGGTCTGTCAGTCTCAGAGCACTGGCACTGGTTTTGGAAAGGAAGTCTAGAACAACTTTGAGAGCCTTTGTTATATGAGGGAGAGACAAGGCTCCATTCTGAAGCTCTCAGTATTAGAGATCTTAAACCAGTAGTTATTATCAAGGGAAGCATGTTGGAAATGCAGAATCTCAGCCACCCCAGACCTCCTGAATCAGCATGTGCATTTGGATAAGAAGTCCTGGTGACTGGAAGGTCTCCCCGGAGCTTGAGACACTGCTGATGACTGAGTGGTCATTTACTTGCAGCTGAAAGCATCCCTAATTTATGCTGACAAGTCAGAATGAAGTCATGAACATGCTTCATGCTTTTCTATGGCTTTTGGTCTTAAGGACCTGAGGACATTAAAGCATTTTAAGTGCAGAGTGGAATGATCAGGTTTGGGCATAGGTCTCATAAAATACAGTAGTATGCTTCTGAAAGTCAATGAGTACCAGACCAGTGCTTAGCTGGTCATGCTGTTTCCCAAGCCAGGTAGTTTCTCTCCCACTGTGGTTCTACCAAAAGGAGCCTCTGGATGACCTGCTTTCCTTACCATGTTTCAGGAAGCTTTTTATTTCTGGCACATACTTAGGGCTTAAAAGTGGTTTCTAGACTGTAACTCCAGCATTCCAATTTTTTTTTTTTTTTTTTTTTGCAAGGGACTGGGAATTGAACTCAGGACCTTGCACCTGCCAGGCAAGTACTTGTACTACTGAGCTATATCCCTGGCCCTCAGCATTCCAATTTGGAACTTGAGACTGAAAACCTTTTGTTTTGCTTCATTTTGATTTCTGTTTTGAGACAGCATCTTAAAGTATGTAGTTCGGGCTGCCCTTGAAGTCACGACAGTCCTCCTGCTTCAGCCTCTCAAGTGCTGAGATTACAGGTGTGTGCCACCATGTCCAGCAGCACTGAATGTCAAATTTAGTGACATTTGGCACTGTCACTACTTAGCTTGACCCTTTTATTTTCTGAACATATATTCTCCTCTCTCTATAGGAAAATTCTAAGCTACTTCAGCTTAAGGAATCATATTTTAGGATTTTTCATTCTTCCCACAAGCCCTGCAAGTGCTTTCTATATGAGTATGGTAGATTCATGATGAACATAAAATTAATTCTGAAAATATGAGCTATCATTTATCTCTTTCCCAAAGTCCTCAAGTAATACTTGCCTAGGATCAGCATGTTGAACATGAATGTCACTTTCTAGCTGAGTTAAAAAAGAAAGTCTAAGTGATCCAAATATATGATCGATTTCTTTGAAAGATGGGTCTTTTCCTGTCTTTTGTGTATAAGTTCTAGCCAGGAATGGTTTCATAAGAATAAGATACACACATTAGCTCCTCAGGCACACTACTCACCAAGTCACCACATCCTCCTGTGGTTCATATATAAAGAGCCAAAACCCCAAAATGCAACCTCTGTCCCAGCCCCTCATAGTGTGTGTGTGTGTGCTTGTGCGTGGGTAGCAACCACAAGCCTTCCATGAACCAGTGTGCATCCTCAGTCCATCTGCGCTCCACAAGAGAGATCAAGGTCACTGCATTACTGACACAGCAAGGCGGGCTCAGGACCTTTGACTTGAACTTGCTCATGGTTGCACAGCTACAGGTTTGGTGGGGGTGAGGGGGAAGCTGGAATTCAGAGCAAACAGGCTCCTGGACCCTTCAGCACTATTTTCATCAACAGAACTTTGAGACAGTGATGGCCAACTCCTTGCCACTCTGTTTTTATCTGCAGGCATCACCAGTGAGGATTTTCATGCAACAGCTAATTTAGATTGAGCCCAGATGTTGGACATAAAGTGTTAGAAGCCATTCATTCTATGGTCAAGGTCAGCAAGGGATGATTTCTATACTTGAGGCTCTTTCCCTGGAGGAGTTAATGATTTGATCTATTAATAATATAAGGGAAATATCTTTGAAATCCAGGTAGTTGGTAGTTACGGTTCTTGTCATTTTAGAATCTGTGGGAAGGACTGTTGAGGAAGTGCATGTAATAATATCTCACTGATATCCCCAAAGGTCAGAGATCACATTACAACTGTAATGAGTGCAGCCTGTGAGTATAACTACTCAGTTAAGCTAAAACGTGGCGCAGTACCTCAGTGACTCTGAGTAGCAGACAGCCAGAGGGGATTATTGAAGTCTGAAAGTAGGTAGTTTGTCTTTGGATAATTCTCAAGATGTGACCCAATTTTTATCATATTTCCCCAATTCATTACAGTAATCACTCTTTTTTTTCTGAGCAAGTTTACACACACAACTCAGCTGTGTATGCCTTCAGGTTTACAAATTGTTCCTGGAGGCTTTTTCCATTTCTAAAGTCAGGATGCATTAACTATTTCATTTGGCATTAAATGTCCCTGTTTGTAGAGAAACACTCCTACACTCCTAGCCCAGGATTTTAGGTTGTTGCTATATGGAGCCTCAGTCTTTAGTGATGTGATATTGTCTTCCAGAGCCTGTCTGTTCCTTCCCGCTCATTTTTGGTGTGCGGGTTCTTTTTGGGGTGCAGTTCCAATGTCACATGCACCCCGTGGACCGCTGACTTCCTGCTCCTGCTTGGCCTCCTGTCCTTTGTCCTCCCTCTTGTGACAAGTCCTTTCTTCCAGGGAATTCCTGCTTCTCCCAGAGTCTGACATCAGGTTCCTCCCCTTCTATTCTCATCTACAGCCGGGTCCTGCAGATCAGACCTCCAAACAGATCTCACACCTAACTCCACTTCCCTTTCCTCACCTCTGTGCCAACCATCACAATTGCTGTCTTTATGCAAATGCCCCTCCTTGACAGATGGTAATGCTGCCTGGGCCACTGGGGTCTCTCTTAAACTCCTCCATTCACTCCGTCCAGGGACCCATTCTTCAAAAGGGCATGGTGGTACAGCCTGTAATCCCAGCACTTAAGAGGCTGAGACAGGAAGATTGCTGTGAGTGTCAACCTAGCCTGGGCTACACAGTGAGCTCAAGGCTAGTCTCAACTACACAGAAAAAGGCTGTCTCAAAAAACAAAACAAACAAACAAAAAACTCCATGGATCAAGTCCTCCAAAAGCTTCCTGCTGACCTTAGGCTGAAATCCACACACAGGTAGGATATGGCTGTTCTCCAGCCTCACTGAGACCTCTCTGTTCATTCCAGCCACCCTGACCTTCTGCTCATCCTCTCCTGAGCTGTGTTTACTTCCGTCTCACAGAACCTTAAAGCCCCACTCATGAAATGCGCCCTCCCCTCACAGCCCAGACGCTGCCTCCCTGTTGGCAGTGGCATTCTTCAGGGCAGAGCATGTTTCAGAAGGACTCTTTCCGCAGTCAAATCTGGCCTCCGAGGCAGGCATCGTTGTCCCGATTTTACTCCTGGTGGCGATTCATAGACTGTGAACGCTCTGCTCCAAAGCGAGCTGGGTGCTGGGCTGGCGTTCAGAGAATCCTGTTTTTCCTGTGTTCACTTCCTTTGGATTCTGCCCAGAAGGCTCCTGAGAGAGATTGAAAGGCAAGAGGAGCAGGAGGGGTTTGATCCTCTCATCAGCCACAACCAGGCAGCGAGCCCTGTGACTTTTGCCGGCACCCAGTGCACCACGGCTGCGCAGCCCGGGTTTGTCCGTGCCGTCAGCAGGGCCCCCTTCAGAGCTCTCACACACACTTTAGAGAGCAGCTTCATTTGCATGAGTACAGCTAGAGCGTGTGCTGTGATTATTTTTCACTCTATATTAAGTGGTTATTTAACTCAATTATTCATGGAAATGGAAATGAAATGTTCTCGCAAGTAAGTAAAGTATGAAGATGGGGACTACATGGTCCCTCTGTTTGTCTGTAGACAGCAGCCCCGCCTGCCAGTGAATCCAGGCTATAGAACTGGGCCTGCCTCTTCTGCTGTGAGTTTAATGTCTCCCACTGTTTCTCTGTTGAGGCTGCTGAGACCTTGATCACAGAGCTTGGTGATGCTCAGTTACCAGGGGCATCCAGACTGCCCGAGATGTTCAAACTTACAGTAACACAGAAGAAGGCGAAGAGTAAGGAAGAATTGTGGACTTTTGAAAACATGCCTATGAGTCTCCAGGGGGTCGGATGGCCTATGAAGCACTTACCTGGTTAGCCCTTTTCTAAGCAGCTTAGTTCAGCTCTTAGGGTTCATAACAAGAATATGGGACAGGCGCCACACTAGTGGTCGCATTCTCAGAGGTAAGGAAATTAAGGCACTGAGGTTAAGTCCCTTGGCCAAGGTCATCCTGCTGCATCTTGATGGACTATCATTTAAACCCTGCCTATACATGCTAGAGTATGTTGAGAACCATTCACCATTCCAGTATGAGTGTGACTTTGATATACAGTTCTAGGCCACCGCTGCCTGGCTAACAAGTGGTAGGAAAATCTGTGGATTTCTTTCCAAGCAAAGGTAGCAACAAATAAAATCAGCGAGGCACCTTGGGTCCCCTGTTGTTGAGCTCCATACTGCGACGCAAAGTCATACAGGTGCACGTGGCAGGCAGAGGCTTGCAGACATCTTTCCATGCAGGTCCATTCCTCCCCTTCGGGGCTCAGCCTCTGTCAGCTACACAAACACTTCCTGAACAACGCTGGGAATTTTCTCAAAGCACAACCTGAGAGGGACCAAGTTTTCCTGCTTCTGATGCAGGCTTGTTTCATTTTCATGGAGTCTTTCCCATAGTCTATAACACCCTCAGGCTGGGCGAGGTGGCCGTGAGGAAGGTCACTGTCCTTGGCCACTCCCCCGAGGTCAGTGTCACACTGTGCTTCAGCTCCCTGTGGTCAAACTCCAGCTGGGTCCTTGTTCTCCCTGCTCTGCTGAGGGCAGGAAGGCAGGGGTTAATTTTTGCCCTTTCTTTCTCTTGCTTTCCATTTTTGTCTTTTTATGCCCAAGGTCTTGGTAACCCAAATAGGGGCTTCCGGTTTCTCTGGCTTCTCATTTTCTAGTTCCACTAACTAAACTTGATTCTTTTCACTCTTTTAACAACTGACCCCTCGTCCATGCTATTGACTCCCTGCCCAAGACTGGAATTCAAGTCTGACCCCTAGGCCTCTCCGTGAATGCCACGTCAACTTCGGCACACCTTTTGGGAGATTAGAGTCCTGCTGCTCAGAATGAGGTGCACAAGCCCTCAGAGTCAGTTCCCCGGAATGTGTTAGAGAAGCAAACTCTCAGGCCCCTTTCCACAGGTACCGGATCAGAATCCACACTGCATCCTGCACTTAATGGTTGAGAAGCACTGAGGTCAAGAATCTCCAATTGCTTTCATGAACGGCAGGAGTCTCAGTCATCGACCCGGGGATTGGCTGAATGAGCACTGAGCATTAGCATTTCTCTCTTCTGTGGTTCTCTTGTCTTGGACACAAGCATTGCTGCCAGGCTGAAGAAAAAAATCTATTTGAAAGGTGTTCTTTCATTTGGAAAGTGCAACTTTTGCCATTCCTTGATCTCTGCATACTGCTACAGAGAGAAATTGATATTACTGGGTTTTTATGCTCACATTTGAGCTGAAATGACCGAAATGCTATAACCCGACTTTCCGCTATGTGGACTTCTTTCTGGGTCTCGCGCTCCTTGCTGTCTGGAATACACTCACTTCTCCCAGGCCTGGTCTCTCAATTTTTTTTCTTTTTCTTTTGTTTTTTTTTTCTCTGTGGGGGATTAAACTCAGGGCCCTCAGCATGCTAGGTAAGCACTTTACCAATGAACTACAGCCTCACCTCTGTTATTTTTATTTTGAGATAGTCTTGCTAAGTTGTCCAGGCTGGCCTTGAACTTGCCATCTGCCACCCTTGGCCTCCTAAGTACTGAGATGACAGGCATGTGCCACCACCCTTGGCCAGACCTGGTCACTCTTCAAGGCCGAGCTGCAAGTGTCCTCCGTGCTGTCTCTGCTTCCCATGGTGATCTGATGACAGCTGCACCTGTTCAGCCCCATTGCTGCCTGACACTCCTTCCGGATGGTCTTTGCAGGGGCCTCATGGACAGAAGAAGTCTGCATGAGCCTGTACCTGACCTAACAATGCATCTCCTACGTGTTTGGATGTCATTTAAGCTTCAGTTCCTTGTCTGTAAAATGACACTCACTTTTCCTGAATTTTCTCCTGTATGTATGGCACGTACAACAGACCACATGGCCGGTAAGGAGCGAACTCTAGTGCTGCTGCCCCACCCACCCGGCCTGCCTGCCTGTCCACCGCCCTCTTCCCAGCAAAGCAAGCTCGTGGCCAAGGGTCTTCGCACTTGTAGTTCCTTGTGTCTGGACTGATTTTCCTCAAGACACCTGCATGTCTCCTCCCCACCTCCCATAACTCATTGCTCATGTTACCTTCTGCATACGCTCTTCCCTGACGATTCTTTTAAAAATGAAACCCACCCCCAGCACAGCCCCTTTATTTTTGAGGCTGCTGTGCTTTATTTAACCTTTGCTGTATGGTCAGTTACTCCATTGCAAAGGTGAGTCAGGCAGTCTCTCCCAGAAGGGCTCGCAAATCAAATTCAGATGATTGAATCACACGGGTTATTAAACCAATTGAAAACTCCCTTTGAGCGCAGCAGGGCCCGTTCACATGCTTAGCAGAGCATACACATGCATGAAAGAGCCTCACCCTCTGGCCGCAGCTACAAGTTTAGAACCTGTGACTTTCTCTGCCGTGCAGGCCGCGCTGACAGCTGGCGGAGTGGAACTTGACCAGGTGCTACCAGTGGACAGTAAAGGCGCCTGCAACCAGCTTGCAGCCGTGGCTCTTGCATTATCCCGCCAGGCGACCGGGACTCTGTTGTGCTTTTGAGCCATGGCCAGTTGGGGTCAGAATGGGTTTCACAAGCACAGACACAGATACAGAACTCCTAGCACCCAGCTCCTCTCCTCCGTCCCAGTGTCGCGAGCGCCTTGTCCTGTGGGGATGCTGCGGACCTCCGGGCTCTGCTCCTTCCTCCCAGGTTGGGCACTGTGTGCTGTTCTGTCTTCTCACCCTCTCACTGACACAGGCTTAAGCCCGAGTCTCAGGTGCCCCCCGGCTGTCTCCTAGACGAGAACTGAGTGTCCGCTAGGAGTGCAGCCCCGGAGCATGACAGCCTCTAGTTCACCACGTCCTTCTCTTAGTTCTCTGTCTCCGGTCTGTCTCCCCCAATTGAGACAGAAGTGCGGTTCCAGAGAACACAGGGTTTTTCATCTGTTTCCTTCAGCCATGTGCCTCAGCCCCAAAGTGTGTGCTCCGCCCAAAGTCAATGCTTCAAAAATAACTACTGACAAACAAATGGAGCTTTGGAAGCCGCGAGGATGAAATGAAGTATGAGGCACACGGGGACAGGAGGGCCCTAGGAAGCGAAGCCGCTTCTGTGGCCCTCTCTGCCTGGTTGGCTGGCATCTCTTCCCAGGCCGGGGACGTAGGCATGACTGGAAGCCTCATTCTGAAACTGGGGATGGCGCCCTTTTCTGGAAATATTTCCATTCTTCTGTGCTTTCCAAGGAGCTGTTGTTTTGCCCATTTTACTCACAAACTTGTCTTAATCACAAACCTTGAAATATGTGTTCAGTGAGTGAATGCCATGGCAGCTGCGCTGAGACCTCAAAGCTGTTGTGAAGACTGACATTTGTGTGTACATCTTTCAACCTGGAGAACTGTCCTGCAGGTGGCAGCTGGTGGCCCAGGGGCCCAGCCAGGCCTTTGGCTTGCATCAGCCAGCTCAGGCTGCTATGACAAATGCTATATGTGGCGTGACTTGGGCAATAGAAGTTATTTCTCCCAGTTCCGCAGGGTGAGAATTCAAAGTTCAAGGTGCTGGTCTCTTTGGGTCCTGATGAGGACTCTCTTCCTGGCTTTAAGGCACCTGTCCTGTCAAAAGTGCTTACACAGCCTTTCTGGCACATGGAGAGAAACAGGGAGGAGAGGAACACAAAGAAAAAGTAAAGAAGAGAGAGAGAACGGGCAGAGAGGGAAAGAGAATGAGAGATCTTACAAATAAGATCCTGTGGGAAAAGGGTCCAACCCTTATGCCCTCACTTTACCCCTCAAAGACCCTCCCTCCAAATTCAGTTGTGCTAAGTCAGATCTTGAACACGTGAATTGAAGAGAAGGCAAAGTTCAGTCCAGCGAAGTTCTGGGTTTTGCCCAGCACATCTGTTTCATATCACCTCCTTTAACGTTTAGACAGAATGATACGTTTCCTGTAAAATTCACACCGTAATCTTCTGTTACTCCCGGCCTCCTCCCCCTCAGATCCCTTGACTGTTTAAATGTTGGCTCAGGCCAGTTGGTTTAACTAAAATTAGGACACACACCACTAGAAAGTATGAAGGGACAGGGTAGAATGTCAGACACTGGGATTGTCTTGGAGAATCATGGATTCATGAAAGTAACGATGATATGTAATCTAATTCTCATTATATGTATAACAGTAGTTGAAGAGACCTTTAATCTACCTTGTTACTTAACGCCACTTAGGCTGTCACAAATTCTCTTTGTTAAACTAGATTTTCTTGCTAATGAGGAACTCACTGGTATTGGACTACACCAAACACAAAGGTTAAAAGCAGACACAGCCTGTTGGGCATGGTGGCATATGTCTGTAATCCTGGCATTAGAGAGGCTGATGCAGGAGGATCGCCACAAATATGAGGCCAGCTTGGGCTACATAGTGAGTTCAAGGCTAGCCCTGACTATGTAGCAAGACCCTGTCTCACAACAAAACAAAACAAAACAGAACACCAGATATGGTGCTCATGCCTGTAATCCCAGCACTCGGGAGGCTGAGGCAGGAGGGTTGTTGCAAGTTTGAGACCAGCCTGGACTACAAAGTGAGCTCAAGGACACCCTGAACTGCATGGTGAGACCCTGTCTCAAAAAGACTAAAAACAAAAAAGAAGAAAAGAAAAGAAAGAAAGAACGAAAAACACAGTTCTAATAAGCAGGTTCAATAGGTTTTGGTTTCCTGTCTGTGAAGAAATAGTTTAGTTAATTGGAAGGGATTTTTTCCCCTGCTTGTTGGTTGTTTGTATAGTTTTTAAAAACATGCCAGCCTGGTATGTAGATGAGAATTTCATCTTCTTGGGCACTGATCTGCTGAGACTCTCCTGGTGGGATGCTGGGAACTGGAGGGGGCTGGGGGGAAGATCCAGACTGTCACTCTGTATCACTGTGTCATTCCATTCCCAGGCACTCTCGCTAAACCTCTCAGCGCTTGTGTACAGCAAGTGTGCAAACCTGCTGCCTGCGTTTTCCGACACTGTGAATACCCCTGGTCTCCAGCTCAGTGTGCCAACTGCCTGCTGTGACCTTGTTCTGTCTTACAGAGTACACTTTGTGTTTTGTTCTGTTTTGTTTTTGCTTCCTGGCTCTTTGTTTTCAGGTCACAGTACCACAGCTGATCTGGCGATTGTGGTTTGAGGTCACCAAGAGGCACACTCTCGAGAAGGAAGGAGGGGAAAGCAGCCCAAGAGTTTGTGGCACAGCCCAGAGTGTTGCCCGAGGACAGGAGAGCTGCAAAGCTGCAGAGCCAATCCCAACTTTCAGGGCATAGGGGCTCCCTAGGAAAACCCAGGTGGAAGCCACCAACGGGTGAAGCTGTGTCGTGTGCTGCCATCTATGGGTAGAGCTGTGACACTGCAGGGTTTGCATTCTGGCAATGATGTACTGCCACTCGCTAAAAAAAAAAAAAAAAAAAAAAAAAGGTTTTGAGGACATTAAAGTTAATTTCACCTATTCCCCACAATTCTGCTTCCCAAGAAGCCCGGATCAAGTTAAGGCATCCATGGAAGGGAGTGACCCCTCTTTCACCCTAGGACACTGTCTGTAAAGGAGACCGAGGGAAGGGGGAATTCCCACCCGGTCTCAAGGCAGCCCGAGTGACATATTTCCCCTTTAGGACGGGCGGGGAGGGGAGGAGGGACTGGGCTGTCAGGGGTTTCAAAGAACGCACTGTTCTCCTGCTTTAGACCTCTCCGGTTGCTTCATGAGCCTCCTAAGATTACCATAGGTTCTGCGCGAAGGGCAGCTTTCAGACAAAACGAATGGCTCCTCTCTGCTTTGAGGCCTGCTGCTTCCTGATGCTCTAGCATCTGACTTGTCAGCAGATGGCAACATCCGCTCCTTTTTGTTTTTTTTAATTTTTTTCCGGGACCGGGGATGAACTCAGGGCCTTAGTGCTTAGCGGGCAAGCACTTACACCACTGAGCTATACCTCCAGCCCGCTTGTCAGCAGATGGGAAACTCATAGCAGGGACCAACCACTGCCATTTTAAAGGGACCCTGTTTGCTTAAAGAAAGAAACTGAGCTGGCGGTGTAACCCAGGGGTAGGGCGCTCACCTAGTGTGCAGGAGGCCCTGGATTCCCTCCCGAGTGCAGAAGGAAAGAAATGCATGGATGCCTCATAGGGCCAACAAAACTTTCTATTGAAAAAATGCTTGTGTTGAAAGAAATGATCATTTCTGTGGACAAAATGCAATGCAATTTAATGTGTTCATCATTAAAATTGTAAGATTTATTTAAAATATTAAAATATAAGACCCCACTGATGAACAGCCATGATTCTGTGATTCATATGTAAACATTAAACACACACACACTCACACACACACATGTACATATATATTTTTTAAGCAAGTGGCATTACAAACTTCCAGATCGTAAACTTACTGAGGCTTCCTGCCTCTGACGCATTATCATGTTTGGTCATTTAAATAAGAGTGGAATTTCCAGGATTTCCAGCCAAATGGACTGCAAGTCCCCCTCAGTTCGAAGGCCCGCCTCACCTATATTCACAGGCCCCACCAGCCTAACACATGCCTTGTTACCATACAGGTGACCCTTGGCCTCCTCAGGGGGTTGAGCTCGGGAACTCCCATGGACACCAACTCCGTGGATGCTCAGGGCCCTAGTACAAGTGATGTGTATTTGCCCATTATAGTACCTCAACACATTTCTCTACATACTTTGTCAGTGTCTTGTCTATGCATTTTATTGTTTAGAGACTAAGGACAAGAAAACGTTCTGTACGTACTCAGCGCAGGTGCAATTTTCTTTCCAGGTTTTCTATCTGCAGTTGACTGACTGTAGGACCGTGCCCCGGAAGGAGGAGGAAGGAGAGTCAAAGCTGTGTGAGTGCACAGGTGAGATGGAAACAGGTAAGGCTTCCTCAGTGGAGCATTAATGAGGAAGAACAGGGACTCTCTGCTGTACCCCACACACCTGCGTTTGCTTCCAGGCCGTTGGCAGCTCTCCTCGGCTTCCCCATCATGTTTGCTTCGGAGGGTTGTTTTGGAGCTTCAGAAAGATGCAAGGTGCACAGACTTCTGCAAAGACTGTTCCTCCTCCCTCTCTGCTCAGCTCCCCCAAGGTTACCACCTGCTGCTTCTTCACACCTGTGATGCTGGTCTTTGGCCTTTCTCTCCCTCCCAAGATCAGGAGGACACATGGTTTCACCATCCACACCACCCACCTTGTGCTGGGTAATTCTTAATCAGGCTCCTCAGCAAATGATAGGATGATTGTGTTTTGTAGGAAACACAGCTACGGGGAAATAAAATTTGTCATGAAATATAGAACATATGTGGCTGTATAAAGCTAGAAACTGCTTGGTGTCCACATTATAATCAGAGAAGTAGGAGCACAAAGAAAGTTTAACATCATTCCTTGCCTTTGCCAGCTCCCTGCTCAGGGTAGTGACAAAGGTCTCCAAGCCCTTACTGAGCGTACCTGCTCGTCAGAGCAGGGACAGATCTGATGCCTGGTTAAGCCCTGTGGGAGGTGCTTTGTCTTCCTGTGAGATGTGTAGGTCCTCACCTCTCCTGCCCTCCGCCTAATCGAGCTCCTTCTGTAACTCTGCGTTTTTCCGCGAAGCTCTTCAGGGTGATTAGCAGGGAGCTCCTGGCTTCTCTGTAACCACTTCCAGATGCCACTCCCAGAGCTGCACTGTCACCCCGCTCCTCCCAGACCCTCAGTTGTTTATGAAGAGGCGGGAGTGCTGCTCTTTGACAGGCTGTCTGAACTTTTACCTGTTGCATGATTGTGTCTTTATCATCTTTACTCAGTATTTTCCTTATTAATTCCTTATTAGCTTTCTTGTTGATGATAATACTGATGACGGAAAACTGAAAAAAAGTTGTTAGATGCCAAAATAATGTTTGGCAGAAAATCTTGGGAAACTCCCTGGTGAGTGGGAAAATTACTGGGTTTTGTACACTAGAACAAACCTTCACTAACCCTAAGAGGAGAGTTGTTAGCCGGTTTGCAAGTGGGGAAACTAGCAAAAAGAAGGTTTGTTATGAAACAGCTTCTGAAATGTGTGGTTATGTGGGGACAGAATCAGAACTCGGTGTTCCGAAGTACAAAAGGTGACCAAATATTATCATGTGTGTTTACATTTAGAAAACAATGATTACAGTAAAAGACATATTATTAATCCCTCTCGACATTCTCTCCCTCGCTTCACACACGCTTACCCATCGCTCTTGCCACTTTCCGAAACAGTTCTGCAAGTGTTCTTTCACATCTTTACTACTAGGTATGATCTGAAAGGCAGTGAATACTGATGCCAAGTAGCGTTTAGTGGGAAGGCAGGCTTGTAAAGGCCTTACTGTGTGTCCTTATTCACCATGTTCATGGGATCTGGTGCCATGTGATCTCTGGCTCTTCCCCACAGTCAAAACCACCACGAAAGGGAAATATTTGGAATCTTTTCAGGACATCAAGGCAATCAGGACAACAGAACTAAAGACCCAAAAAAGAGTATCTGGGTCTGCTTCAGGAAGTAGGAAGACCTGTGGAATAAGTGTTCAAACGGAAAGAAGTTATTTTGAGGGAGATTAATGGCAATGTCTTTTACTGTAAAAGAAGGTTTTTTATTATGTATTTACTGTATTCTTTGATCATACTTTGAAAATCAGAGAAGTCAAAATTCAAAGAAAGCTAGGGCTCCTCAAGAAATCAACCAATGTAATTCTTTTATTTAGGAAATAACAAGACAGAGGGCAGACAGATTTATTGTTTTGTCAGAGACATAAATAGCATCAGAATCAGGGTTAAACCTCAGATCTTCTGTTCTGATTTGTGATCCAGTGTCATCAGTCTGTTGTAAAATGAAAAACAGGACAATTTAGAGTAATTTGCATTTTCTTGAGGTTTATGCCTTTTAAAGCCTTCTACCTTTTTTTGTGATTAAAATCTTGCTTCTGTTAGGCAATAATGACCCCAGATGTATTTGGAGTTTTGGGGGTTTTCTTAATGCCCTGATTCTGGCAATTCCAAGGCAGCTCATCACCTCTGCCCCTTTTCCTAAGTAAACAGAAGTCTGAGAAGCAGTGAAATAGAGTACCTGTTTCCACAGAACAACAGAGATTTGCTTGCTCCCAAAGACCAGGGCAGGAGGCACAGGGCGGGCCTGCTGTGTGCAGGGAGATGGAACAACTCACTCAAGAGTTGTCTTCATAAACAAAGGCAGCCAACGCTGGCCTCAGGCTCCTCTGGAATCTCCCTCCTTCCTACTCTTCACTCCTTCATCTACCAGTGAATCAGAACTTTTTGGAGTCCTTGGGTTGGACTCTGCATAGGCCTCTCTCTGGGTCACCCAGACATGCAGTCAGCATGGGTGGGAACGGGACTCAGCCCCAAGTTGTTCTTTCTGGCTGTGCCCTACCTTGGAAGGCAAAAGTCTTGGGATATTTCTCCTCTACTCTTAAGTCCTTTGCTACAGGAAAGGATGTGAAGATCCAAGGGAAGACTTTTAGATCATGACAGGAGCTAAACTCAAAGTGTTTTCTGCTCCATTACCAACCCCTAGCTCACTCCTGTCCCTAGGAAAGGGGAGGCCCAGTTACTAGAAAAGTTTCATCAGGCTGGAGTCCCTCCCTCAATGTCCTGGAATACCAGTTTGACCAGACCATTTGGATTCCAACTTAGATTTAACAGAGGCCTCTGAAGCTATCAAAGAATGAACCTGGAGATCCACTCTGGTCCCCCAGGAGCCTGGCAATGCCTGTCCATCCTTGGGACTCTGCAGCTGCCAGCCCACCCTTCATGGTGAGGAGGATATGATGGGTTCTGAAAGAGGAAGGTGACAGTGAGAAGTCCCAGAGATCTGAAAGTGTTTTCAAGGGAAAAGGAAACCAAAACAGGAAAGAAATATACAGTCAACATTTATCGGTATATCCTCCTCCACTTGGGTTCGATTTCTTTCCAGCCATGGCTCAGCCTCACAATTGTGTAAGTGACACAGTCAGTGACCACTGTGGGGGCAAAGGACCAATTTCTGGGTCCTTAGCCTGTTACTCATGAAAAAGCATGATTTATGTTTTCTTCTAGGGTGATCAGACTAAAATGTGTTTTTTATTGCTATTATTAAAACCTATGACTCTTTGCTTGGGCGTGTAGATGCCTACTAGGTAATCAAAAGTAGAACAAAGCTTGTCTTTCATTTTTGTAGGCTTTATTACCTTAAAACATTGGATTAGGTATTATGTAATTTTCAGGAGTCAGATGGACATCCAATTACCAGACTTTACAACATCCGGTTCCAGATCCTTGCCCCTCAGAGTGATGCCTAGAAGTTTCCAGACGTTGTCTCCAGTCGGTAGTCACCTGGGACTCAGGAAAAGTAGAGCGTTCTACAGCTGAAGGCCTCCAAGACAGAGGCAGTCACCGGAGGCCCCCTCAAGCCATGGGTTTCTCTAAGCTACAAAACCAGGGCTGGGATCATGACTGCCTGGACCCTGGTCTGCCTCTGTGAAACCTTAACAGCTGGCCTCCTGCTTCTGCAGTGGGCCAATCTGAACACATGTCAGAATGTGCCCCCTCCAGGAGGTGAGCTAGAGCACTGTCCAGGCTTCACTCTTACTGCTCAAGTCAAGCATTTGCCTGTAAATTCATTCATGGTTTAGTTTTAATTTTCAGTAACACTAAAAGTAAAGACCCGCTCTAGCCAGTGACAGAGGCGCTATACGTTTCTTCCTCAGGACGGACTACTCTGGTAAGGTTGCATCTGGCTGAGGAGAAGGCTGCCTTTGCATTGGGGCTATGGTTTGGACCCTTTAAGGAGCATTGCAGAGAGGAAGGAGGGGAACTGACAGGGGCCAGGGTGCTTTGTGACAGGTCAGGTTCTGAGGCCCCCTGTGCTTTCTGGTTTCTTCTGCACAATTCCACATGGGCTTGTTTTACAGAGGAGGAAGCAGCTGCTCAAGCAGTTAGGTAACTTGCTCCAGGTCACTGGGATTAAAGAGGACAGAACCAGATCTGACCCAGGATCAGTCCGGCACTTGAACCCAGCTTCTCCTTAATGATCTTTTCCCAAGACCAGGCTTCAAGGTACCTGGCTAAGGAATGGGGACATAGGAACAAGGGGGAGCATTGTTCCTGAGCCACAATGTGACAAATATTCCACTATGGACACAGAAGGTGACTTTAATCTGTCAATACCAGCTCCCTGTGGCCCTCTGTGTCTAAAGTTCTGAACCAAAAATCTGTACTGGGCACCGGAGGCAGTTTGACACAGAAAGAAAAGTCTGTATTCCATTAAAAGCAAACAAACAAAACCCCTAAAAGCTTGGGTTCAGGATTGTAATTGTCCGTCCAAGCCAGTGAGAAGGTCAGTGGGATGACTTTGCGTTTCCAACCCTTTCTAGAGCTGAGAAACACTGACACTGTTTTCAGGACGTCTTCAACATGGGATAATTATTGTTCCTTTGTTCTTTCCTTCAGGTAATATTAACTGGTGTCAAGTATTCATGTTTACATATAGGAAAAGACATGTGCTTAACAAAAATAAAAAATGCAATCTGATGTTTAAGCAAAAGAAAACATCAAGAGTGAGGGATGCAACTGGTGGCCTTCACACAGCCCAGGAAATCCTCTGGCTTCTGCCTTGGGCATCTGAAGACTGTTTACATTCCAGTGGAATTCCTGGGAAAGTCCAGAGCTTGCCTTGCTTTGAAAACAATGACTTATGCAGCTAAATTTCCACTGTGCAACCTGAGAGGGGGAGGCGAGGCCGGGACGGTCCCTGGGTGGGACTGGGCTAGACCAGCATTCTTCAGGAGCCTTCGCCTGTCCGTCTCTCAAGCTGAAACTAAAACTGCTCAGAGGGCATGTGGACTTCCTCCAGGTGAGCCAAGCTTCGAGGATCACTGCTGCACCTCTTGCTTCCAAGAGCAGCTATTGCTAGTGATTTCTACAAATTTTCAGAGTGGCAGTAAAACCCAGAGCGGGTTAGGCACTTGTAAGATGTGGGCACCTCCTTCGTTCACTAGGCAGTCTGGAGACAGAACCAGCCACCATTAGCCTCAGGCTACACTAAATCCTTCCTTTTTTGGAACAGGAAATAAGAGACCCCAGAAATTCAATCAATGCATTAAAGTTCCACAGTGGCAGGGCCAAGGCAGAGAGCCAAGTTTCATTTACCTACTCAACACATATTAATCAAGCTCCATACCATGTTCTGCTGTCAACTTAGGTCACGATGGAGAGGACGGCTTCCAGCAGAATTGAATTTATTCAGGAACGAGTGACATGGGATTGATAAATCTGTGATGTGCAGGTGAGAACAAGTCCTAAGGACATCTGCAAAGGTCCAGGTGAGGGGAAGGTTTCTAAAGGGAAAATCAAGCCCAAGTAAGTTATTCTGAGGGCTCAGAATGAGGCCCTATCTGATGTGCTTCACCCTTGACCAATTTCTTGTGATAAACCTTGTTACAGAAGCACACACAGGCATGCAGTGAGCAAGGTGTGTATGGCAAATAAGGTATCAGATGCAGCAAGAAGGGAAAGGTTTTAGAGACTTTCAAACACCCAAGCATGGGCATCCCACACTCCTCTTGCCTCACTTGTGCCTCTACTTTTCCTGTGTTTGATGAGAGCGGCTTCATCTCGGTATTGGAAACTCTCACATGCAACTTTCAGCGGGGAGAGTGTAGGGAGTGAAAGTGCTAGTCAAGGAGGGATGGGTCTGGGAGTAAGCTCACTCCCCAGTTTTGTTATCAGCCTCCTCAAGAAGGAAAACCCACTTCTCATTTCTATCTAGAAGAAACCACACATGGAAATATCATTGCTCTCGCCAAGCGTGGATTTGGGGGTGGGCAGGTCATCCAGTCTTGGGCAAGCAAACATGCAGGAAAGCTTGTTAGAAGGCTTAGAAATGTTTCTGGGAGTTTTTACCCCAGAATGTTGTCAATACGGATGTGCTGTGGAGTGATGGGAGCCACCCTGTTGATAGGCTAAGGCTACCAGAGAAGAGAGTGGGGGAAATCACCCGGGGCCTTGACAACATGGAGCCAATGAAATGCCAAACTTGGAGGCCCTGCAACAAGTTTTGTTGATATGTGAGCTGATAAAATGATCTTCCTGATTCAGCCAGCTAAGTCAGGTTTTGTAATCCTTGGCACTGAAAGCACCTTTCAAAAGGTATTAGTTTTCGTGGCAGGTCATTATGAGGGTTTCCATTTGCTGGCTCCTGTTTTCTCTTAGGAAGGTAGGTGTATGAGAGGAAAATGGAAAACTGGAAATCAGCTCCTTAGGAAAATCCGGGAGTGTTGGTGATGTCAGAGACCAAGAGATCACAGCAGGACCACTCTGCTCGCCAGGCGGCTCTTTGCCAGCTGCCCTCAGCTGTCCAAGATAGCAGTGAGAATGTGGATCATGGTGTTGCATAAGGTGTAGGGGTTTTCCAGATGGATGCTTTTCTCTTGCTGCTGTATTATGTTTCCATCAGGATACCAGGGCAGCTCAATATTAATAAATGTTTCCCATGCACAAGGTTAAGGTTATCTCTTAATCCAGAGAATCTCAAATTCTGTAAAAGGGTTGGATCCTCCCAGAGGCTCCTGTGAAATTAAAAAGAGTAATATTCTGGTTTCTAGATTAGCCCAGATAAACTCAGAGGAACTCCCAGGGGGTATGTGGGTTCACAGAACTTAGAGTGACCATCAACTGTGAGATTGCAAGGGCTCGTGTGTCTATAAAGATTTGGCAGGAACAAGACGGAAAAAAAAAATTCACAAAAGTACAATAAATCTTTGTGGTCTATTTTTGAAATTATTTGGATTGCAAACAATGCTCCAGGTTATTTTAAAGAAAAAAAGGACTGATGGCATGTGAATCCCTGCTTCCACTCTCCCTTACTGAACGCTCACCCAGCAGGTAACTACTTCAATGGCAACTTGCTCTCTGGCCAATGAATGGAAGAATCAGAGAAACGCTAATGTTTACAGCAAAGTGCAGAATGTATAGGGGGCAGAGGCAGCCATGAAAGGAAGTGCTCTCTTTTCTTTGGACAGAGGGGAGACAGCCTGGTAAGCAGTCAGGACTCTTTCAAGGAATCCTTGGGAGAAATTCCTTCAGCAGGAAGTCTGGGCAGTTCATTTAATACCACAGCAGTATCCTGTCTAAAAGCCTACGTGCAGGGCAAAGGGTTTTAGGAGAGAGGGCAGCACAGGGTCAGGACCATTCGAGGAGCTTGAATTCAGTATTGCTACTGAGAGGGAGCCTCCCAGGACCTAGGGAAGTTAAGTAACGCAGCCAGCTTTGTGTCTTAAAAATCATCTGCAGTCATGCAGAGACTATACTGAAGAGGAGAGCCTGGAAAGGGGATGAGGAGGTGTTAGCCAGTGAGACAGACATCTGTGGGGACAATCTCTTCCATCAACATGCCTTTAAAAAGTCTTCTTTCATGGTTCAGCCCAAAAGTGTTTGTGTCCACCATCTTTATGACCCTAACTTGAGCATGCCCAGAGGTGTGCATGTCCACCATCTTAACGTTGAAACAAGAGCAGAACACAGGAAGTCCACCAAAACTGTATACACTTCAGCAGTTTGCAGTACTAATAAATATCTGGAGGCTAATGGCCACCACTTTGAACACCTCTGGTAATTGTAGAGGCCAAAGTTAACTCGTATTAATCTCACGATGTCTCAGTACATTTAGTATTAAAATATTATACAAGTTTTTCTTTCTCAGATGTGTACATTTTTTGGACAAATATCAACCTTGAGCAGAACATGCTTAGAATCTACCATCTTTCTTTCTTCAATTATGAAAGAAAGAAATGCTCAGATATGTACACATTAAACAGTATGCCTGTCCCTAAAGTGCTTTCCTGTGTGAATATTTGAAGGCTGTCAGAGTAAAATCCCTGTGCTGTCTTCGTTAGGGGATGGCATATTCCTTTTGTAGAAGACTCCTGTGCTTGCTTTACTTAATAGAGAAAATAAAGTCTTCTCCATTCTTTTGTCTTCCATTGAAGTTTGTGGTCTCTAGAAGGGAAACCCATTGCATTTGTCTATGAAGGAGGAGGTACTTTGGCTAGTGAGAAACACATTCTAAAATGAATGAAGTTCAAATTTTAAAATAGAATAGGTGGGCTGCACATATAGCTCAGTGGCCTCAAGTGCTTGCCTGGCAAGCCTGAGGTCATGAGTTCAATTCCTGGTACCAAAAGACACACACACACACACACACACACACATACACACACACACACACACACACAATAAAATAGGTTTTCAGAACACAGAACTTGTGGACTATCACATTTGTATTTACAAGTGTAGAATCTTATTTCTGAATCCTTAGCTACACTAGAGTTGGCTTTGGGCTTCTTGGAATAGTGGCATAGTTGCAAAATTATAGAACAAAAAGAAATTTTTGAAAGATTACAGTAATACTTGATTTGAATGTTTTTAAAAAGCTATAAAAGAGGTCAGGTATGCTGTAATCCCAGCACTTAGGAAACTGAGGCAGGAGGATCGTTGCGAGTTTGAGATCAGCCTGGGCTACAAAGTGAGCTCAAGGCCTGAACTGCGTAACAAGACCCTGTCTCAAAAAGACAAAAACCAAAACAAAATAAAACAAAGCAGAGATAAAATAAGAGATTCAAATAGATAAGCACAACCTCCTCTAATATTTCTTCAGCATTCTCTGCCTGTCTATATTGAGCTGATTCTCTCCATTCTTAGCCTTAAGTGGCTTTTCTACCCCAGAACTGCGACCCACCAACCCCATGTTCTCCCTGTGCATCACCATCTGTCAACTCCCTCAAGACCCCAGGTGGGAAAGTGGCACCCGCAATGAATGGCTTTTCTTTGGTGGGCCAGAGAAGGAAAGAAGGCTGGGACCACACCTGTGGAAATACTAAGAGACCCCTAAGACAGCTCTTGTATTCCAAACATATTCTTCTTTACTTTCATTGCAGAGTAGTTTTCCAGTTATCCCTTGGTAGTTCAAGGCAATCATGCAAACAAGTGTTTAATTCCCCTTTTGGCATCTTTTCTTGGGTATGAGAAGCCCACAGTGGCATGGAGGAAATCTGAACTTCCAGCTCAATGAATAATCACTGTGTCTCATGGTGAAAGCATTTCTGCTTCTAGAGCAAAGATCTCTAGGCCAGCAGGGCATAAAGTCACAGGAATAGGAAGCAAAATTTTGTTGATGGGCCACTAGGGGTAATAGTGAGTGGTACCACTCCAATCATCTACTTTTAGACTCCTAGAACCATCCTGGCAATAGGAGAAACAGGCTTATATTTTTAATGTTGATTGAAAGCATACATAGTTTTCTGGAGATCTTTGTCCAAAACTTACAAGGTATTACCACTTAGCACTACAAAAGGCTTTATCACTGTTCTGTTAAAATGCTACTTTAGCATAGTGAGGGGAAATGGTAATGCCAGTGAGTTCCAAGAGCACAGGCTTATTGCTCTGCTTCATTCACTGTAAAGTGACTTTCTTGATCAGAGTAATGCTGTGTGGGAAACTCTGATGATAGATAAAACATTCCATAAGTCCATAGATGATAGTTTTGGCAGAAACAACAGGACACAGGAAAGGCAAATGCATGTCCACAGTGTTTCTTCCAGTGAGGATGAAACACTGCCCCTTCCTTGATGGAAGTGGTCCAACGTAGTTAAATTGCCACAAGGTAACTGGCTGATGGGAATGGTGACATACAGGGCTCAGTGTTAGTCTCTTTGTTTGGCAGAGTGTACTCTCAGCAGAGCTTCATTCTAATTGGCCTTGGTTAGTGGAATTCCATTTTGCCAAGCTCATCCATACCCTCCATCTCTGTCACCATGGCCATTTGATTCATAGACCCATTGGGCAGTGACAAGGGTAGCTGGGGAGTGAGGCCGATCGGTATTCATAGACTTGATTATCTTATCCACAGGATTAGCCATGTCCTCTGCTGTTCAGGTCACTTTGCTGAGCATTCACATGGGACACAGGCATCTTCACATTTTTTGCTCACTTGAAGAGGCCCATCCACACATCTCTTCTCCCCTCTTGTCACCAGTTTTCCAGTTACGTTTCTTTCACGTCCCTAACCATCCAGTAAAAACATTGGTTATATGCCATGGATTGGTTTATTATCTTATTTCTCCTTCCAGAACAAATTCTCCTTTTTTTTTTTTGGTTCTACTTGGACCCTCTCGGCAGATTAGATAATGCCCATCTGCATTGGTAAAGATAATCTTCATTAGTTAGTCAACTAATTCAAATGCTAATCTCATCTGGAAACTGACAGAGATCACTATGAAGTGGCTCTGAGCAGGATTTAATATTAACCAACTGCCTTTTCATTGTTTATGCTTGACTTTGCCCAAGTCCTAGGCCCTTGTCTGGAGATGGGCCATGGACTCATAGTAAGTGAACCTCGGCCACAGCTGAAGCCAAGACTTTTGGCTCCAACCCCTGTAAACTAAAATGAGACTGTAGCTGTAGACATCTCACTCCTGGTGAAGGTATTCCTGGAGACAACATAGTTCTCCTAAATTAAATAATACATCATTTGGAAAAGTCCTTAGAAGGATTCCCAAGTTCTGCCCAGATTCCTGCATTTTCTTCAGTATCTCCCTCTGTTTGAAAACCAAACAAATACAGGCTGCTCAGGGAAGTTCTTTGTCTTAACCCAAATTCTGTGAGAGGGTTGGATCCTCCCAGGGCCCTGAAATCATTTCATTTGTCTCATTTATTTAAGCCTTCCCCTTCTACTCATTTGGGAGATTGCAGGCCTGATGAGCCTGCAGCAACTAGGGGATAATATTAACTCAATAGGAAACACCCTCACAAACATATGCAGAAATAATCTTTCACTAGCTGCTAGACATCAGAGCATTCAAACAAGTTGATATCCAAAATTAATGATCACATCCTTGATGACCTTATACATGAAAGTTGAACTTGTGTTTCTCCCTGGGATATGCTGCCTTGGGTAGAGGTGGAGGGGACCCAGTATGTAGGTGCTGAGATGTCTAATGCATGGGAATAAAGCCTGAAATGGAGTTAGATGGTATCTGGAATCATAGACGGTAAATGCATCTTATAAGTCACATTATTCATGTGATGTGATGTGATGTGATGTGATGTGATGTGATGATGTGATGTGGAATACTATGAATACTTTAAAATAAAAAGAATCATCATAGTAAAAGACACATTGCCATGAATCACTTCAAAATACTTCCTCTTGCTTCAAATGCACTTCTAGAATCATCCTTGTCACTTTCTGAAGCAGTTTTGCAGATATTCTTTCAAGGGTCTTTTCATGGCTGTCTCCATGTCCATGTTCTGAATCCATTCAAGATGTTTACAGTAATTTCTGTCACATAACAGTATTGCAGTGTGTCCTCGACAACCTTGTTCAATGGGTCTATGTAATTTCTGGCTCATCCCCCGTGTTAAAATGACCACCAAGGATACATTTTAATTGATTTAGGACATCAGACAGCTGTGACAGTGCAAAGAAGACATTAAGGAAAGAGGACTTCCAGAACTGCTTCAGATAGGGGCAGGAGCACCTGGGGAAAGTATATTGGAAGTGAGGGAAAGTATCCTGGGGCGGGTTAATAGTCATTGTTTTAAACACTCACTGTATAGCTTGGTCACACTGCATAGATTCATGGCATTTCTCTTTCATTATTTTTGCTAAGTATTTCTTAGAGGTGGGGCATTAAGAGGGCATTGAGCCCTGTTTGCCACTTGGACAAGGATGTAAAAGAGAGAGGAATGGCTTCCAAAAGCATCATGGTGGTGGTGGTGATAAGAAGAATCAAGACAATTTCTTAGAAGATGGAGCACGTCAGAAGTACAGGTTCCAGTCGTCCCCTTGACTTGAGATTCTTAACTCTGTTGCCGATATTGGAAAATCAAGATGTGTTATATCATTTTTTTTGTCATTTTGGAGACAAAAAGGTCTCACTATGCAGTTCAGGCTGGCCTTGAGCTCACTTTGTAGCCCAGGCTGGTCTTGAACATGCAACAATCCTTCTGCCTCAGCCTCCTGAGTACTGGGATTACAGGCGTGCATCACCACACCCTGCAAGATGTGTTATATCATGATAGAGAAGGCGACCTTTGTTTCAAAGGGCACACCATAGCAACCAGAAACTATATGGGTTTTTGTGCAGAGAACAAGGCCTAAATATGGTGAACCATGAGATTTTCTATTCCTCTACCCACCCCCATCTGCTCTTTGGGACACTCTGGCATTGATGTTAATATCCGTGTTATTACTGGCTCTCCCTCTTCCTAATCTTTGCTTTCCTGATTCACTGGTTCCATAAATCACCAAATTCCCCAGCTTAGTGGTCCCTGGAGTATGCAGTACTGATCATAAGCTTCCCATGACACCAAGCTCAGAGCAAATATCCAGTGAATGTTAGTGAATTCACAGCATCATCAAACTACATGAGGAAGTAATGAACATTGAACTACCAGCAAAATGACTTTCCTAACTTTTTCTAAGTACCCTAAAAATATCAAAAGGGGGAAATTGCTTCCTGTCTCCCTCAGGGCCAAAGGATTTTCTTCCATGCGCAGTTCATTGGCGGTGACCTCCCCAACTCCCTGAGCCCAGAGAGCAACAAGAGTAAACCAGGAACACATGCTAACAGGGAGACACAACTTTAAGCAGACCTAGGGAGTGAAAGAGCCCTCAGCTGTCCTAAGGGCTCTTGGATTCCAAGGCGTTCCCCTCCCTTCTTGGTTCTTGGAGCGGGGTTTCTCAGACATATTTTCACCCACACGGAGATGCTGACGTTTTTTCCTGACCTTTCTACTTCAGTTATTTCCAAACTTGTTTCCCCTGCTGTGGGATCCTACGCTTATCATCCTGCTCACATCTGTGCTGGCCACCACTTGGCATGGGCTGGTGGGGAGTTCCATGCCCGTTTCCTACACGCCTCTGATGTGCTTCCACATTGGCTCAACCCATCCAGCCCGGGAACAAAACATCCCACCCAGTGCTGACCTTTGATCATCCACTGAGGGAGCTTGCCTCCTTCTACCTTCCAAATTTTGTGCACAGAAATATTTTCTTGTTTGCAGGGCATTCTCACTACCACAAATGCAAAGCTTGTCTCAGAGCTTGCACCACCAAGTGAAACCAAGAAGGTGCTGTGTTTTAATACGCTGTTGCTCATACACCTGGAAAGCTCACAAGGTTTGGCAATGAAAAGTGGAGGAACCGCTCTGGCCTGAAAGATGGGCATTCTAAGGGGAATGGAATTTTAAATGTTAAAATAGATCACAGGCTGGTATTGCAGGGTCAGAGAATGTATAGACTATTATATTTATATTTCTAAGCTTAGAAATCTACTTCTGAATTCTTTATCAAATTGCGCTCTGTGTGTGCCTTCTTGGAAGAGTGTCATAGTTGCAAAATTACAGTTCAGTGGCCATGAGAAATGTTTGAAAATTTGCTTAAAATTTTAAATTGAATGAAGGAAGGAGAACTGCTTTAAAGATATTCAATAGAGAATTTGAAAAAAAAATTGCATTAAAAGTCTCACCTTTCATGAAAGGCTATTTTAAACATTATTTTATTTTATCATTTTGTTTCTGAGACAGGGTTTCACTGTATAATTCAGGGTGGGCTTGAACTCATTATGTAGCCCGGGCTGCCCTTGAACTTGTGGTGATTCTCTTGCCTCAGCCTCCCAAGTGCTGGGATCACAAGTGTGCTCCACCCTGTCTGTCTCATCAAAGGCTATTTTAAATCGGCACTGAAACATGCTACACCAGATGCAAGCCCTCTTGGAAGAGTCAGGAAGGGCATGTGTGTCTGCTGTGTGTTCTATGGCCAGTTGTTGGTAGTGTCTCACTAAATTGGGGCCGGTAGGTGAGGTCTGGAGGGAACTTACTTCACATAAGACTGGAGACGTGGATGCGGCGAGGCACAGTGATGGAAACTTCTGGCCCTTCCTGCATTTTCTGCTTCCCTCCCAGTCACTTAGGAGATGCACACTTGAAAGTGCATCTTGCTGACAGGTTTCTGAGTGGCCTCTTCGAAGGGGCACTCCATGCTCTTTGGATCAGCTGTACCTGAAGAGGATGCAGCAGCAGCAGGTGAGAAACGAAGCAGAAGATGCCAGGAGAAAGTGGGCCACACTGTGACACCTGGGGATGCACAAGGCTGTCCCTGCTGCAGTGCTGGAGAAGTAAGTGAAGGTCAAGGAGTTTCTGAGTGAGTGAAGCTTTTTGGCTCAACCCTGATCTGGATAAGAAGGAAGAGGAGTGGTCATTGGGGCCTGGTTAAGACCAGCAGCCCCACACGTGGCCCTCAACATCCCAGGCACTGTTGAAGCGACTCTGGTTCAGCCTGAGACTTCTCCACACACGTCCCTCAAGTTCAGCTCTCTGGGACGAGAAAAATGCCCCCTGGATGTACAACACTGCTGCGTGTCAGAGTAGGAAGCTAAACACAAGGCAAGCTAAGCACAATGGGTAGAAAATGTTTCCAATATTTTAAAAATACTTTTTAGAGGCAATAATTTTCAACACCTGACCAGATAGAGGAAATGACTGAAATTTTAACCAGGATTGCAAAAGCAGCTGAAAGGCCCGACGTAGTAACGAAGGGGGATTTCTTCTATGCTGACAGAGCTGGACTCATCCTAGCTGAAAGCAGAAGCCGGGTAAATTCTTGACTTACCTGGCTGGACATTCACTTTCCCCACAGGAACAAAAACCTTAGAGAGGACCTTCCGCCCCGCCTGGATAACGAGAAGCAAGCAGAAGCAGGGAGGTGAAGTGAAAGGAAGACAGAGAAGGGTGAAAAGGAACAAGACAAGCACTTCCTGAGTGCCCACATGGTATTGGTGTCACTCAGAGCACTTGGCGCCCTTGCATTTATTTATCTGACGATGCTGGGGCTGGACGCATGGCCGACTCCGCTCAGGCCCGATGAGAATAAGTCCCCGGGCTTCAGTCACTTCCGGCTGCCGGCAAAGTCCTGACTCTTTCGCTACCACCTTGCTCCTCTGAAAACCTTGAGGAAAACAAATACACATACCCTGTGAAGAGTGTCAGGCATTGAAACTAGGACTGGAACAACGTCTGTGAACATTCAGTTAAAGCTAGCTCCTAGTCCGGGGTTTCAACGAAAAACGGAGGCGACTTAAAAGGTTTGGGTGACTATAATTGTCTCCGCAAAAAACTCACTGATGCTGGCGTGGCTCTTGAGAAATTCAGCTCAGACTTGATAAACAGACACAGGAAAGGTGGAGAATCTCCTAAGTACGAGTGACGCGCAAGCAAGGTTACACCCAGAACCTGGACTGCTAATGTGTGGTGGGAACTAAGGTTCCGGAAGTGCCCGGGTGAAAAGTGGGGGCATCTGAGGAGTAGTCAAAGCAAGCAGTAGATCGAAGAAGGCAGACATACTGGGGGCGGGGCGGTCCAAGGTGGAATGTCAGTAGGGAGCAGAGAGAAAACCGAGTGCTTTCATTCCCGTTTGGTTCTCCATTGTCTTCATCAAGGAGAATAACGTTCAGAGCCAGTGTCGGTAGTGATATAGGAGATAGGGCGTGGCAAAACCGGTTGGGGAAGTAAGCGGGACCTGTCAATCGCAAGTTCCCAGGGCAAGCAGGACCTGTGTGTAGACCTTCCCCAGCGTTCTCAGGTGATGGGGACAGCTTGAAGGAAGACTGGGTACCCGAGGGAGCTGCTACCCTGAGTTCCCAGGATAGCCTGCGATGTGTTTCTGAGGTAGTGTGTGTATTTGCATTTTTGCTTTTACTCTTTCTCTCTTTGTTAGGCCCAAGTTTGCTCTGCAGAGCTGGTGTCTTCCATATCCATTCACCTCACATTTTTCAAATAAACTTTTCGCAGTGGTTTTTTTGGCACTAGGAATTGAACTCAGTACCTTGTGCTTGCCAGGCGGGCGCTTGTTGGCACTGTTTTTGGCTTATCTTTTCAGTTTTTTGTTTAAGACAATAAGGAGTTGAAATGCTTTTGATTGGTGAACCTTTTCTAAAAAACTACCCAACAGACTGTCTCTATGTCTGCTTCTGTCTCCCTGTCTATGTCTCTGTCTCTGACTCTCTGAGATAGGGTCATGTTATGTAGTTCAGTTTGACTGTGAACCCACTATGTAGCTCAGGCTGGCCTTAAACTCATGGCAATCCTCCTGCCTCAGCTTCCCGAGTGCTGGGATTACAGAGAGGCACCATCATGCCTGGCTAGGTAATAGACCTTTAAAACCCAGTTAATTACCTGAAAGGAGTTTTAGCTTTTTGTCCTAAACTAATGAACTTCCTGAGAAAAGTGCTCAGATCACAATGCTGCATTAATCTGTGACATGAAAGAATAGCAGAGGTTACCACAAAGGTAGTTTTACAAGTGATACTTTGAATTTCAAGGAAGGAAGATGGTGAGGTCTACACATCACTGTCTGGAAAGCCTGGTGCAGGCCAGATGTACTACAGGTAGATTTGGGGCAAACCAGCCAGGAGGGAACTGTCTCATCCACTTGCAGCGTTCTTCACACAGGCCAGAAGAAAGCTGTAGGCAGATGGCATTAACAGTCTTTCATACCTTGGAGATGAACAGGAAAATCGAGGCTGGCATATAATAAATCAGCAAAGTGTACTTGTAACTGGGAAGGAAATGCTGCTCATGAAACTATGTAATCCTGGAGAGAGCTCTTTGGGAGGTTTGACCACAGTCCTTCCCATGCTATTTAAATTTTCTGTTTTATTGGATGTGAGTTGAAATGGCTTTTAAATCAAAGTTCCAGTGATTTAAGATTAAGGATGTTTGAAACACTGGACAGCAGAGGTAGGGTTAAGAAGAACTTGACGGTATACAACAAAGACTTGAGTCCAATATGGAAACATGTAATGGAGTTCTACACTGGAGTCACAAGATCAGCTTCAAAATATGTATGCCCAAATGGCACACACACAGAGGATGACTTAGGAGCAGGAACCTGGGGTTTTTGCCAAAACCTTGACCATGATGTTTGGTTGCCTTAATGGAGCACATTATCTGGATCAGCAGAACTAACAGCCTCTCTGTTCTGCTCAGTTGGAGGTCATGTCAAAAAGATGGCTCAGTTCGGGGTGCATACTCCCTACAGGACAGTGACAACTGGAAGCGTGACCAAGAGGAACAAAGATGGGAAATTAGAAGCAGCCAAAGGAAATTAGAAACAATGAAAGGAATTGGAAAGATTTGGCCTGGAAAAGAGAACATGATAAGAAATGGGCTTCTATACAGTCTTAGAAGGCGGTCCAAAGCCAGTCGGGTAGGTAGATTTGGAACTAACTGTCAGGAGAAATATTTTAAGAATTATAGATACTCAGCAAAAAGTGAGACCAAAACAAATAAAAATATGCCACAAAGCTGTGAATTTCCTTTCTAATTTTTGAGATATGGATTGGACAATCACTTGTTGAGCAAGAGGAAAAGAGATTCTTGTCTTGAA
The DNA here is from genome assembly GCA_004027595.1 of Dinomys branickii. Classification (NCBI taxonomy): domain Eukaryota; kingdom Metazoa; phylum Chordata; class Mammalia; order Rodentia; family Dinomyidae; genus Dinomys; species Dinomys branickii. Next base: position 25,695 of record PVLD010009455.1, on the reverse strand, counting down.
GCCTCATCACCCGCAGTGGCTGGTCATCTAGCTTTTTCTTGAACACTGCTTGGGATGGCGAGGTCACTACCTAGTAGTGCCTAAACATTTGAGTAAATATTTATTGGATATTATGCTCAGTTAGTAGGTTAATATCCTAGGTTATTCCTGTACTGTTCGTCTGACTTTGAAATTGTGCTACAATTGAATCCAAAATGCATTCTTTTGCCATTCCATGCTCTTACTACCTAATTCAGTCTGCTGTGATTGCTTGTTTGTAACAGAGCAGTTCTTACTTGGGTGGACTCTTCAGGCTCTAGTTTTATGTTGCTTCTGATGCACTCACTATGGCCATAGCATTCCTTCTTAAACGCATATTATCAAGTCAGTACCATCCTTAAGGTCTTTGGTGACTCAGTTTCCCTATAAACCCATCGTATAATAAGGAGGGGATAGGAAGAAGCAAGCAATGGGCTGCTCAGCAGTTAAAGAGCTTTACAGAGCTTATGCATCAAATGCAATGCTTGGACCTTGATTGGATACTGATCTGTACACCCCAACTCCAATCTTCCTCATACATTATAATAGAAATCCAGTGATTGAGTTTTTAGTTTTTTCTTATCAAGCAATGATCTTACTTTGCTTTTCCAAGAATCTAAAGCAAATGTTTTTCATCTTTATATCCAAAGCGACAGAAGAGAAGCACTAACCTTCTCATCAATCTGATTGGTCTCTTGAGGAAATAGTGGATTAATATGTTACCAGCTGTGTGGGTCATTGCTCCTCAGCACTCTCTGTCCTTTTGGTGAAACAGTATTACAGTCAATTCCTGATTTTCTATTAATAGGTGGAAGCAGAAACAGGTGTAATTAATCAAAGAATACTTCATCTGATATGTATCACTGCCATAGCAATGTTTTAAAACCTTACCACAAGCCAGAGGCTGTGGTGCATGACTAATCCCAGAATACTGGGAGGCTGAAGCAGGAGAATCAAAAGTTCAAGCTCAGCCTAGGTGTTATGGGTAAGACCTAAAATGTCCCTCCCAAAGCCTCATGTGTTTGGAAGATGACTGGATCATGGGGTGCTAAACTGACCAGTGGATTCATCCATGGATGAGTTCAATAGCCACATGTGCAGTTAGGAGGTGGGGTCTGGCTGGAGATGGGTCACTGGGGCTGTGACCTTGGAAGGGTTTGTTCCTGTCCCTGGCTCCTCCCTTTGCTGTCTGCTGCCTGCCTTCCAAGTATCGAGCAGCTTTCCACTGCCAGGCCTTTCCACCACGCGGTTTCTGCCTTGGAACAAGCAGACCATGAACTGAACCCACAGAAATTGTGAGCTGAATAACCCTTTCCTCCTTTACATTGTGGACGTTGAGTGTTTTGTCTCAGTGATGGGAAAGATGACTGATACACTGGGCAGGGCAGTTACTGAGGGAGACTCTGGCTGAAAAAACAAAACAAACAAACAAACAAACAAATAGGCCTGGGAAATGTAGCTTGGTGAGAAGGCCCTAAATTCAATCCCCAACACCCGTTACTAGCAAAACAAAACTTCCTGCAACAAGTCAGAAAGATGTGGAAATAAGAAGCAGTCTTTAAGAAACATTTGGAGAAAGTTGAGTGATAAAGTGAGACCTCAAATCTTTTTCTTTTGACAATTGTTTCTAAATGGCATCTTTTAAAATTATTTCTCTGGCCGGGCATGGTGGCACAGGCCTGTAATCCCAGCACTCAGGAGGCTGAGCCAAGGGATCCTTCCGAGTTCCATTCCAGCCTGGGCTACAAAGTGAGCTCAAGGCCAGCTTGAACTGCATAGCAAGACCCGAACAGCACTTCCCACTCCCTCCTCCACAGAGAAATTGTATGTTGGATTTTCTTCCTTCAGGTGGCTGGAATTGCCATATGGGAATCCTAGAGCTCTAGGGCTGTGTCTCCTTGGACCAAAGAAGCAGAAAAATAAAGCAAAACAAAACAGAAAACCAAAACCAACTGTGTATTCTTGGAGCAGGCAGCTCGAAGGAGGCACAGGGAGATGGCGAAAAAGAAGCCTTCATGTTGTGGTTTCTCTCCGACATCTGATTGCCGTCTTGTTCTTCAGACACATCACCATTTTTATAGTAAACCCCCCTGTTGACAGTAGAAAGTAAAAGAGAAACCAGAGTGAGACCCTGTTATTATCTGAGCAGTCGTCAGGCTTTTACTACTTTTATGAAAACTCCCCTGATCACATCAGCCCCCCCGATGCTATCTTCTCAATTCCTGTAAATGCTGATTATCTCCTCTGCTCTCTTTAGCACTCACGCTTGTGTTGTGAGTTGCAGTCATATACCTCCCAAGTAGATTACACATTACCTGAAACCATGATGTATTTACTCCTTTGTATGTCCCAACATACCCAGCCAAGCAGAAGACACACAGGCCCGCAGTGCGTTGCCGGTTCAGGTTTACCTGCAAGTGGAACAACTGAAGTTAGCTTGGTTTTGATAAAAGATGGCCTAACCATGTAGGAAATAAAATGTGAGATACTTAGGATGATACTGGGAGGAATTCTAGATTATATACCAGAGTAAAACAGTTTTAAAAGGCTCCCTAACAGCGTGCAAGTCAGGATCAACCACCTCTAAGGGGTTAGAATGCTGACCGGCTTAACAAAAGGAATTAGCTACTGACTCACCACTGTATAATTTGCCTATTCAGTTGCCTAAATTTCTTGTTGACAATGATCTGTGCTGAACCTTTCCACATTTACATCACACAGAAAAATAAAGAACTCGCTGTACAAGTTCAGCTTTGGAGAAGTCTGCTTTAGCAGGCATTGATGATTGTGAAAACAATCTGGGGGCTTTAGCAGAGCTCAAGCTTAATATGAATCAAAGGTCTGCTCCTATTTCTTAGGCAAATTTAGTCTTAGACCAAGTTAAAGAATCATACTAACTTAGGGCTGGGTGTTTTGGTTGTCCAGAAGACTGCTATCTTGCATGGTGCTGGACTTTGGCTATCAAGAATCATACAGGGTCTCTTTGGACCCTTTTAGAAGCCCCTGAAATGATCCATTCCATGTGGCACAGCTCAGTGTCTGGTAGATTCTCTAGTATGTTAAATGCTTTTCTTCTGTCTACTTCTCTGGCATGTCTGCCTGTTAGGCTTACCTGAGCCACACAGACCAAGCCTCTGTCCCCGCCGGTCTCATGAGGGAAAAGCAGCTACCACACAGCAGCCTGAAGCCCAAGACTGGGCTCACCTCTCTGCATTTCTCTCAACCATTCTCTACATCCTTTCAACCTTCTCTGTTCTGCAGGCCTTGCTTTGGAGGCTGTATTTTATGAAGAAATTGTGCCCCAAAAGATAAAGCATTTGCTCCGAATCATACCATCAAAAATGTGAGAGTAGGGGCCCAGGGATGTAGCTCAGCAGCACAAGTGCCTTCCTGGCAAGCATAAGGTACTGAGTTCGATTCCTTGTACCAAAACAAAATGTGAGAGTGAAATTTGCATCTCTTGGTGACTAATTGCCTCACAAGGTGGCAACTCTTTTTTACCGTGAATGATGCTAGATCGTCAAACAGCAGGGAGGGCCTGGAAGTGAGGAGCTGAATACCTACAAGGACTGAACGCTGGGCCAGACAGCATCTAGGCTTTTTCTGTCTTTCAAATGAAAGCACATCTATCTTTTCAACAAAAAAGACTGGTCAAGTTTGAAGGAAGTCAGTATTACCTCTATTTATCAATTAATTAAAATGATAGCTTTTGAAAATGATGCATTTTTCCAGAGCTAAGAATTACAAGGTGAGCAGGGTGCATACTATATTCACCCTACTCCAAGGTGAATTTCTGGTATACTCACCGTCACCACACACATTCTCATTATACCTGGGAGCTTGTTTCCCTGTCTATGCACTTGTCTTTTCAAAGAATATGTAAGTGCCACACGTAGTTCTGAGAAATAACTTGGTATTGTACTGCCTGTTTGAGAATGAAGCACGTGTAGTGACTTAGATGTGTCTTTATTATAAATGTTGAAAATGATGAATTGCTGAACTAACCTTACCAAAAACTCCTGGAAGTGAGAGAATCAGGATTTCTCCCTTAGGTCAGCCCTAGGTCACTTATTCTGAGTCTTTGTGGCACTTACTCATGATGGGAATTAAAGTTGACTTGGATTTCCCCATTGGCAATTCCACTAGATCAGCTCTGAAATGTAGAGGATATGAGTTCTGTTTCATTCTAGACATAAGTAGCAGGAAACTTCTGCTTTTCTTCCCAGATGTGCTCCCTCTAGTTTATAGAAGTCAGAAGTCCCAGGAGAATCGCACAGCAGATGTTTCTGGTATGTGATTCACCCACAGGGACTGTGTGGGGACCATCACAGGAGTTTTTCACAGACTCTCAGGGTCCCACTCAAAAAATTAAAACCATTTCTTACTAATTCAAACTAATTTTAATCAGATGCTAAAATTCTTTCCATAATTAATAGGTTTTTCAATAATTCCAAACTTAAGGGGAAATTACAAAAATAATATATGAGAGTTTTTTGTTCTTTACTCCCTTCCCACAAGTTTAATATGTTCCCACATTTAAAAATCACTCTGTCTTTCTCAGTCCACATGTGTCTGTGTTCTTTATGTTCTTGAAACTATTTGAATTCAGAGAAGTTCATTTAGACTTCCTTTTAGGTCTTAGTACTTCCAAAGTATTTCCTAAGACTAAGGGCATTCATTTAGGTAACCACGGTTTAGTTATCAAATTCAGGACTTTTAACATTGATGCAATAGTTTAAACTACCATTCATATTTTCCCAATTATCCTAGGAATGTTCTTTATATCTTTTTCTCTTGCTAGTCTAGGATCCCGTAAAGGGCTCTGTGTTACACTTAGCTGTCTTGCCTCTTTAGTCTCTTTTAATCTGGAACGGTTTTTGGGTCTGCTTCTATGACAACAGCCAGTGGTTTAATGAATGTTTGTCCATTGCGTTTGCTGATGTGCCTTTCTGTATCGCTGGCCAGAAAACTTCATAATGAGGAAGAATCCTCAGGTACTCCAGGCATCAGATGGCCCCCTCCCCTCCTTCCCAGTGTTCCTTTGGGCCTGACCGCACTTGACCATTCTCTCCTCTATCATTTCTGTTTTCTCCCTCGTGATTGGAGAGCATTACGGGAGACACTTTAAACCTACACAAATATCCTACTCCTCCTCACACTTTTCTTCCTAAATTTGCTTCTTGCTCTAAGCAATCTTGGCTGTGATGGTCATAAAAATGCTACTTTTCAGCCAGGTGTGGGGTACATTCCTACAATCCTAGCAATCAGGAGACTGAGGCAGGAGTTCAAGGCCAGCCTGAGCCACATAGTGAGTTCAAGGCCACTCTGGGCTACATAGTGAGATCCTGTCTTTAAAAAAAGTTACTTTTCCATTTCCAGCCACTCTCTCCAAAAGAAATGCCTCTTTTCTTCCCCTCTCACTTATCTGTTATTTGTATATAACCTAATTTTATTCCATGGATTATAGTCCCTTCTGTCATTATCACTTCCAATGCCTAAATTGCCCCAGCTTTTTTTTTTTTTTTGTACTGGAAATTGAACTCAGAACCTTGTGCTTGTCAGGCAGGCACTTATGTCACGGAGCTATATCCCCGGCCCTAAATTGCCCTGGATTTGACTACTGGGAGACACTAGAAGGTGGCTATGAGTTGAATTTTAATGTGAGTTTAAGTTGAGTTGGCCTTGATATGAATTTTAAAAAGCACCTTATTTTCTGGAGCAGTGAGTTCTCCAGGCTCCTCTTGTACCTTCCCTGTCTCTGCCCTCTCTCCAAGGACCTGTTTCCTTTTCATGGGGGTGGTGTTTAGAAGCCAAGATCTGAGTAGCAGGGATGTTTGTTACTACTGAGGTACCTTTGCCTCTGACCTCAGAACTAGGGAACTCTCTCTCCTCTCAAAGCTCTTTATAGCCTCCTCTACTGCATCTCTGATACTCTCTTCTATAGTGAGAAGCCTGGCTTCCAAGACTACCAATTTCATACACTGATTTTTCCCTGTCCTACAACCTATAGTTTCAGAATTGCTTTACCCGTACAATTGCTTCATCACATACATCAGTGTCTAGAAAGAAATTGGTGTGCATTTGCAATTCGTTGTTTTCCCTAGAGTAAGAACATATTAGCAAAGTACTATGTTTCCAACTACTTGAATTATTTCATTACCCAATGGAGTCAGATTCTTTTCCAAAAGTCTACTCAGAGAAGGGTTGCTGCCCTCCCTGTCAATTATACGCAGTCCCCTCTTGTCCCTTATAAGGAAGTGATTTTGTTGTTTTCTGGTTTATACTTTCTGTGTTTTTTTTTTCCAAAACAAGCCAATTTACTCTTTTTTGAAAAAATAATTTCTTTGTTGTTCACAGAAAAGGTAGTATATAGATACTCTTTTGCACGTTTTAAAAAAATTTAATATCCCCTGAAGTTGAGAGGAATCCTATTTGCACAGCTGTATACTACTCCACTGAATGAATGACATGCTCCAAATTACTCAGATAGTCCCAGTATTTTGTTATTACAAATTACACCACTGTTAAGAGCCTCATAGATGTACATTTTGATATTTTGCAGGAAAAACTTTCAGATAAATTCCTACAAAGAGGATTGTTAGATTAAAGAGGAAATGCCCTGGGGGGGGTTGTGCATAGACATTATTTTCATTAGGAGATTGCATTTGATCCTGTAGTCTCGGAGTGTGTTATCAGCTTGAATATTTGCCAATCTGTTAGGTGAGAAGTAGCATTTCTGTGCAGTTTTAAGTCTAATTTCATGAATGAGATTGTACATCTTTCCCGAGGTTTAGGGATCGTGTTCATTTATATCCCTTTTGGGAATGGCTCATGTCTTTTGCCCATTTTAAAACACTATTTTCAGAGTTTCCTCACATTTTAAAGTTCTTTATATATTAGGGATATTGGTCTTTTATTTGTGATAATTACCTCAACTATTTTCTTTTAATTGTCATTTGTCTTTTAATGTTGCTTGTGATCTTTACCATTACATTCGTTTGTAGGCTGATTCATAAAGTACATCTTTCCTTGAATATGATTGTTTCATGAAATGTGATTCTAAGTTAAAGTTTGAAACCTTCTACCTAGAGTTCTGGTACTGATATAGTTATATTTGGACTTCTTCATTTAGAGCTTGGTTTTGTATGCATAAGTGGCATGATTTCACCTTTTCTACAGATGTCTCTCCAGCTGCACCACTGTATATATTAGAAAATCCCTTTGTACCCAAGTGGGTTGACATGCTGCTACTTTTATCATACCCTAGATTTCCATATGGAGTAGTGTCCATTCATGGACTATTTCTTCCATCCACTCATGTCCTGACATCACTCTGTTTTCAAGGTAGAGGCATCGTGTTGTTTGAATATCCACTAGGGCTGGTCTCTCTCGACCCCATCTCACACCCCGAGCCACAGCTGCTCCTTTTCAGCATTTCCCTAGAGTCTTTTTTTTTCCATATGAACTTTAATATTAATTTGTCTAGCTCCTGGGGGCGGGAGGAAGCTTGTTGCTTTATTGGAGTTTCATTAAATGTACAAATTAACTAAGAGGCAACTGCCATCCAGCTGCCATCAAGACATCCTAACCAACAACCCAAGATGTTTTCTGGTTGTTTCTATTTTTGTATTTTTAGAAAGTGTCTATAATTTTCTTCCTTTAGGTTTTGAACTTTTCTTTAAGTTTCTTCCTAAATATTTTACCTTCCTTAATGCTTTTGTAAATGGAAATTTTTTCTCCCATTATATTTCCTATCTGTGTATATGAAGGTTATTGATCATTGCAATTGATAGATATATTAAGTATAATTAATTTCTCAAACACCCAGTATAATTTAATTAAGTGAAATTAATTACTGCTTATAATATGTAATCTCAATATTTTTAATGCCCTGGAATTTACAAGGTATTTAGCAATATATATTTTAATTAATGCATATAACAACCTAGGAAAACCAAAGATTTTCTAGTAAAATATATTTCTTCAATGAATGAAATGATCTATAATTTGTTTATTCATGGCATGTTGTTTCTGGTGATATAATCATTTTTAATCACAAATTATTTTAACATGCTTTAAAATGATCTGCCTCAGTGACTCTACATTTTAGTTTTAAAAATATAATTTAAAAGCGGAGATAAGTTTTAGCCCAGGTCCTGCTCAACTTCTCTCAACTGAAAAATTGTCAGTTTTCTAACATAATACGCACTGGGTACCCAATAATATTGTCCCAGTGACATCAAACACTGGTGCTGTTCTACAGACTGACAGAGCCAAAGGAGAGAGAATCCTCCAGCCAGCTCACAGTGTCCCTGCGGTGGCTCCTGATTATTTCCGTAGCTGACCACTGGGTGGGAGCCAACCCAGTGCTAGTATGGATTAAGCCCACAATGTTGGGCAGTGCCACAAAAACCACAAAGCTTTTAGGCAAACTGAACTGTAGTTACCCCCATAGCACTTACGTACATTTAAAACACAGTGGGAAGTACAGTCCATACACCACCTAGTGACATTTTTGCCAACCACGGGCCACACAGATGAAGGTGGTGCCCAGCAGTCTCATACACCTGGTGCTGACCGTGATTACATCACTTCCTCACGTAACTGATTTACTCTCAGGTTGTTTTATTCATGGTGGTTCCTAAGTATACAAAATCAGCTGTTCATGCTACTCATGAGAGGCAACACTGAATGCTGGAAACAGAGCAGAAAGCGATCAGCGCCAACCTCGGGGGTGAGACTGTGATGCTCGCTGTTGCCAGCCAGGCATGTCCCACCCAACGGACCAAAGCAATGGCCTTTGAAGAACAAGAACAGAGTGACATGAACTGTTCAAGGGCCTGCTTCACTGGAGATAATGCCACTAGCAAATGTTTTGGAAGTGCCTGTATCAGATGTGGAGAAACTCGTCCTCTTTTGTAGCATTGTCATTTTATTTCTTGGGTTTATTTTGATCAGTCTATGTCTCTGATACAGAATAATGACATTCATCATGGGGAACTGGTGCGTGTTCATGTCACATCTTAGTCATTTGTAGTTCCCCTCTCCCATCACCAGATTCCCTTCTTATCTCCACAAAATCTACTTCCCTGTTTTCTATAATTTATTTCTTATTTTGCTCTTTAAATTAACTATGTTTTGGGTTTCTCATATAAAAGAAAACATGTGATATTTAGCCACCTGTGTGTGACTTTTTTAACTTAGCATTATAACTTAAAGGTGTATTCATTTCTCTAGAAATGACTCAAATTTATCCTTCCTCATGGTTGAGTAGTATTCCTTTGTGTCTACATACCACATTTTTTATCTATTCTTTTTTTAATTCAACACTGGCATTTTATATTTTGAAGTTTATCGTTTTTACAAAACAAAACAAAACAAAAGGCAGGTATTAAAAACAGCAAAGAGATTGTAGAATTTCTGCACCAGTTTTCACATAAGTCAGTGATTATGAAACTGGTATCCAATGTAAATACTAGACACAGGCTGATTTCCCTCTTAGGCATACGCATTCAGGTAGTTTATTCTGGAACCACTGAATGCTAACAACTTTTTACAAGCACTGGTCATTTTTTGAGGACCAATTTGGTTTGTCCAACAAAGTAAACAATGTTTTGCTGTGTGGCATTTTCTTTTGTAAAAAACACTGAGCTGAAACACAGACTGTATTTGTTTGGATCTCAACCAAATCCTGAGACCCCAATTAACCTGAAAACTACTGAAGACATTTATAGGGCATATCAAATGGTATATTAAATACTTGTCATTTACCATATAATATATCAGGCAGCTACTGTATTTCTAAAGAAAATAGTATTTCATTCAAAGACTGCCCAGAATTAAAATTACAGTGTAGTTTATGCATCTTTTCTGATATGGAGTAATTTCCCCAAACAGGCCCATATTATGGGAAGAAAAGTTTGATGTTTCTGCAAAACAGGCTCTGTTTTATAGATACATTTGTATACAGCAAGATTCCTTGCTCTGGACCCTGGGTGACCACAAAGAAATTGAGAGGCCATGATAATTGCATGTTAAAGAGCAGTAGCATACTTATCTCACAGCGATAATCTGGAGGCAAACAAAAATAAAGCTGGAAATTAGTAGTGGTACTCACCTACTACTTGTTCTGAAAACACGTTTTCCTTAAATAAGAAGTATGGTCCAGTTTTGCAATGTGAATAGCAGCCAGTCTCTCATATATACTTAAAAAAAATGTAAAGATCATTTCCCAACTAGTAATGAGTTGGAAAACTGGCCTCAAATTCTGATCAAATCCCTCAGTATTAATTAAAAATAATATAAAACATAAAAACCAGCCAACAGGAGTTTAAAATTACACAGTTGAAGTTCAGTGTAAATTTTGCTATATACAGACTGGTATACACATCATTGAAATGATTATGAGAAAGAAACACTTGTTGAAATAAAATTTTCTCTACATTATCCCAATTTTCATTAAAATAAAACTGATAAGTAATTTTCTTCTTTACATATATGAAAAGGAAGCAAGAAGGCAAAGCTGAGATGCTACCCACAGGGCAGTGGTGGCTTTTGGTTGTTTTGGTCTTTGTACCATCAACTCCCACGGGTGTGGCAGGTAGCTGGTTCCTGCTGGACTACATGGTTTTCCCTGCAGTCAAGACATGAACAATGTATCCTACTCCTCCAGCAGCAAGTGCCCTTTCATGCCATTGTAGTAACATGGCACTGCTATTGCCAGAGGCTCTCAAAGCCTTTATAAATATACTTCATTAGGAGATCCACACCACTCTTATCCAGAGACTGAACAGCCTTTTCAATATCATCATCTTTAAAATAGTTGATGATTAATTGTCTGATCAATTTTGCATGTCTATACCTATTTTCCTGAATATACACTTAGAAATTATCAATATGTGATGCAACAACCATTGTTGATCCCCTGTCACCTTATCTGTAACTCAGATTCGATTGTACTATTCTTATGCTACTTTGTGTCTGTTTGTTAATATCTTTTTGTTTTTTATACTTAAAAGAGATGAGCACCTTCAAGACAATGCTTCCTGCCTGGTCCTTCACTGGCTGACTCTTGGTGTTGATAGAGAGGTTTCTCAGAGCTGCCTGGAGAGCAGCTGTCATGTGTCCTTGCCTCAGACGGGAGTCCACCTCGTCCTCGTCAGGCCCGGCCTGGCCGTCACCCCCGTCCTCTTCATCCACGAACTTGTTCTCGTCGTACTCATCTGCGTCTACCTTCCGGAAGCGGGCCGAAGACACCATGTCCTTGGACATCCGGGACCCCGGCCGGTGACGGAGGCCTCCTCTCGGCATCGGTTCTACCTCACAAGCCCAGCCTGGTCTGAACCCGCAGCCTGGTGCCTGATCCACTTCCCTCTTCTGCTTCTCTATCTGTTCTTTATGGACATATGTACCATTTCCAAGATTTAGCTGTTATGAACTGTGCTGCTATAAACATGAGTGTGAATGCGTCACTGTAACATGTCATGAGCTCTTTTGGGAAGATATCCAGAAGAGGAATAGCGGGATCAAGTGGAATTTCTATTTTTTGTTTCTTGAAAAATCTCTGGTATGGAGAAACTTCTAATGACCTGGATTGAAGGTCAGACACCAAAGTGTACTTCTCTCAACATTATGGTGATTGCAGTCAGAACCAAAAGTTCGCTTATAATGCTCAAAGGAAAAGCTGAAACCAACTAAATGGTGATTATAAACCCAGCTCTAGGTCATCAAACAATGTAATAATTGTCAGTCTTCCTATAGTGTGAAAGTGAGGTCTGAGACTACATGCACAGGTATGTGGTAGGCTACCACATCTAATACATCTCTGATGTTCACGTGACAAAGTCACCTAACAACGCCTATCTCCGTGCACACCCCTGTTGTGAAATGACACATGGCTGTATGTGTGGGAGTTCTTTCATCACCCACGGTGTTTACTATACAGATGGATCTAATGTAAGAATTCCCCACATCCCCCTCAGGGCTCCAAGACCTCAGGTTGGCCTCCTGCTCTGTACAGTGCCTTCAGGACTACAGATAATCTATGGAGACTGAGGGTATGGTTAAGTGCTTCACCTTTTTCAGTAGGAATGCATTTTTTTCATGTCAAATCCAAATCTTTTTTAAAAATTTGTATCTTGATTTCTTGGGAAATATATAGTCCAGTCTACAGAGTTTGCTTACCATATGCAAGCCCTGGGTTCAACACACACACACACACACACACACACACACACACACACAGTTTATCTGGCTTTATCTTATATGAAATGTAGTAGGTCCCGTGTTAACTACATTACCACCTGCACTTAAAGATTTCCTTAGATTCTTTCTAGGTCAAGTCTGTATGTGCAGAACAACTCTTCAGTTCCTTTTTTGCCTTGTGGTTCTGGGGATCAAACCCAAGGCCTTACACACGCTAGACAAACATTCCACTACTGAGCTATGTCTTCATCCTTAAAACTTTTTGAAGTCTATAGTTTTTAAATGTGTAGGAACCACAAATGAGTGAAAGCCATAACTGTAGTTAGATCATGAGTGAGAACAGGTTTTCTGTTTGACAAAAGTAAAGGAAATCCAGATGCTTCAGTTTTGAACCTATATGCCTGTGAGACACGAGTTCCATTAACATGAAAAACTGGATGCTAACCACATCCATCTGTAGTACTTAGAGGGGGTAATGTGCAGAAGTTTAGCACTATTCTTTTTTTATAGTTTAAAAGATTTATTGAAGAACCCGTATCATATTCCTAGTAATATATAACAGCTGCACTAACAGAATTATAACCAGAGTTTCAAAGAATAAATGAACTCAAAAGAACATCACATTCTTTGTTATTCTTCATTCCTTCCTTCCTTCCTTAATTCTCTACCGAGCATCTGTCTTATACCAGACAAGGTCCTAGATGTGGGGGACAGTGTAGTGAGCAATTGTTATGGCTTAGATTGACAGTACACCCCCCAGAATTTCATGTGGTCATGGATGGGGCTTTTGGAGGGGATTGGATTATGGGAATGAAGCAGCTGGAGTGATACAACTCTTAGGAGGTGGGGCCTGGTTGAGGTGGGTCACAGGGGTGTGACCCAGAAGGGAGCATCTCCCTCTGTACCTCCTTTCTTCTCTGTTTCCTGAATGCCATGATGTGAGCAACTCGCCTCTGAGGCAGACTCTTCCACCATCCATGCTGCGTCCGTGTCTGCGTCTGCGTCTGCGTCTGCGTCTACGTCTGCGTCTGCGTCTGCGTCTGCGTCTGCGTCTGCGTCTGCGTCTGCGTTCCCCAGCTGTGGACTGAAACCTCAGGAAGCGTGAGCCGGAATAAGCCTCTCCTCCTTTAAGTGGTGGGTGTCAGGTACTGAGTCCCAGTGAAGAGAAAGTGACTCAGGCGGCAATGTAGACTCGGCATTCCCAGAACTACAGTCTATGTAAGACCGATTTTGCTGCACTAGCTTAAAAAAGAAAGAACTTCTTATTTTATGTGGCAAAGAAGTTTGGCAATACCATTTCTCATAAACATAATGACAAATTGTGAAAATAGTCAAATATTATGAATAGTCAAATATCCCAGTACATTAGTAAGGGACTCCCTAGTGCGTAACTCCTCATTGCTAAGTGCTGTGCTGTGATGAACAACCACTTTCAGGACATTAGCTACATCAGTAAATAATTTCTTATTGTCAGTACTTTTTAAAAAAAAACTGTAAAATAATTTATGTGAAGAGATGAGGAGGAGTAATGTGTAGATGCTTATACACGGCTTGTGGAATTGTTAGGGAATAGATGCAAGAAAATGTGTGGATAGCTTAGCAGGAGCCAGCAGAATTCTGCAGCTTCCAGTGTGAACATCCTGGCAGATCGAGCCACGTTATCTATTAGTATTTGTCACGCCCTTGTGGATGCAGTAATCCTGGTGAAAAATGATCGTTTGTGTCACAGTTTTTGCCTCTCTGAAACAGGAAAGACTTGACATGACCAAATTTGGGATGAACGGGTCTCCAGAACCCCAGTTATCTCACCAGAGCTAAGAGCCTGACAGAACAATAAAGGAGACAGTTCCAGTTCCTATTCTCTCATTCAGCCCATGCCAAAGCTAACTATCATAATAAAACCTGCTTATCCAATGACATCATCTAATTACGCATGGAATAATGGAAAGTGCTAAAAAAAGACTTTAGGGCCTGACTCCAAGGCAATTTGAGAGACTAAGGAGGCACTAGGTTTCATGAATTGTGTTTCCTTTTTCATGGTGTGAGGATGTTGAAATCACTTCTGATTTCGGCTCAACCAAACTCTAGCTGCATCTCCTCCAAATCCACAACAGACCAACACTTTATTGCACAGTCTGTGTGCTACATGTAACAAGAACCAGACAAGCTACTGTACACAAAGGGCATTCATGGAAAGATATTAACACATCTCATGGAACTCATGGATGGGTGTCCCACTCACCCCCACAAACCAGTTCTGGAAGATCCAGGAATGTCCACAAAGCAAAATTCTACTCCTCCGCCATCAACACGGATCAGCTCTCAATGAGCACTAGCTCTGAATTCCAAAATCTTGAGAGGAGAAATCCAAATTACCCAGCCAATATTTCCCTTAGACTTAGGCAAACCTGATGTCTGCCCTGAGCTCCACACTTCAGAGGACTCTGTAGATGACAAATCCATGGAAAAATAAATGTATTAAAGGATATATACAGTGTCTTTATTGCAGGGATTCTCTCTCCAGTTGGTGTAACACAAGTGTGAAGCCTACATCCTCGGGGGCGTGTTTCTCTGTAGGATGTGGAGGGACAGGCACCTGCATTTGGATTACATGAGGCTTTATGGAGTGTGCTACAGCTGATGTTTGAAGCAAACATTGTTTTAGACTGCAGGCAAGATTTTCATGTTTAATAAGAATATGAATTTCTTTCTGGCAGCCCGTTAGGATCGCATAGGTGACGCATTGCCAATGTATGAAACAAATGTCACTGTATGGATGTGCTTCTTCATTAGACAAGTGTCCTACAGATACTGACATCATTACTACTCTATTCTTAACAAAATACTACATTTTCCAATTAAGAAATAAAGAATAAAGAAGAAAAGAGCATGTTAAGGAACTTGCCAAATTCTTCTTTCAGATACCATAATTGCAATAGATCATTCCACAGTACTGTCCCTGCACAATACTGTTGGCAGGTAGGGTTGAACATCTGTTTTCTTATTTCTCTTCACGATACCATTTGTGACTTTAGGAGCACTCATGATTTTAGAGTGGTATTCACCACAGTTCCTGCTGGCAGCTGAGAGATATTTCACAATGTTAATCAGTTCAGATTCTTTTTAATTTTCTAGGTATGTAGGTCTACAACATCAGTGAATTATAATGCTGAATCTTCATTGGCAACTATTTTACTTGAGTGATAAAATGGCAAATAGTTTTGTTCTTATCAAACAATTAGGTTTTGATAAAATTATACCACTTAGAATACAGCTTGATTTAACTGATTTTGATCAGAATTATGATACTCATTAATTACAGTTTGTGAATTTATACACTGAGGCTGAATTTGTTAAAGTTTAGTAGTGATGACATTCCACAGGATAATTCAATTATTATTAGATGTTTTCTAGGTCTGCTCAGAAAATTTCCCTGTGCTCAAACACAAAAAAAGAATGCCAACTAAAATGTCATAGCAATTAGGTTTTGTTTAAGCAAGATATACCAAGTACACTGGGTTAGGGAAGTGTCTTGGTTACTTTTCTCTTGTTGCTGAGACAAAATACCCAACACCCAAATTGAAGGAAGGAAAGGTTTATTTAACTTACATTTTGTGGAGGTTTCAGTCCTTACTTGGCTGGTTCTGAGGTAGAATGGCACATGGCAAAGGGCAAACTGTTCAGGGCAGCAGAGCACAGCAAAAGCAACCAGCCAAAAGGGAGGAATGGCTGCAAGCAGCCTCCTTTTCTCCCCTACATTGTAAACAGCCTATGGGCTGGGGATATAGCTCAGTGGAATAAGCACCTGTCTAGCAAGCGCAGGGTCCTGAGTTCGATCCCCCGTACCGCCAAAAAAAAAAGAAACAGCTCCAAACAGCCTACCCCCACCCAGGGGTCGTGAACCTCCCACACAATCTCCATGCCCTCCTCTTCCACAGGCTCAGGATATATACAAATAAGTACCTCAGCTCCCTTCTGAGTCACATAGTTAACCTTTCAAACTTCACAAATTAACACAATAAACAACATCCCTGAAGGGTAAGGGCAAGTCCTTTTTACCCCAAGATTTACAACTGCTGAGTTACTTAGCCAAACCTCTGGATTCCCCAAGTTGACACAATGTATCAACCATAACAGGAAGCAAAATAGTAGATTTTAAATAGAGTAGAGAAAAAAATCATTGTTTGACAGAAAAATGAATCATTCCTGTATCTCATTCTTTGGTGTGCATTGTTACTTGCTACTAATTACATTAACAAAAGTTTATAAGGAATTCAAACAGATCATTACTGGGTTTTGGGGTGCTGGAGTGTCCTAGAGGTGGTTTCTAGGTTCTTTCTGTCTTAAGCAAAGAGTTTGTCAAGGCAAGAGCAAAAGGTAGCAAGGTTTTACATTTATTAAGGTAGCAAAAGAAATGTGTTCTGTAGAGCAAATTTGGGCCAAGCTAAAGTAGGAAAAGGTGTACACTGTACAGCATGAGAGAGCCCCACCGGGGAAGGACACAGTAGCCCCAAGCTCACTGGCAAATGCCTCATGTATCTCTCTTCCTTTAGGTTCGTGTCATTCAAGTCTAAACTGCTCTATCACAGATCTGCTCCAGTTATGGTGAGAAAAAAATGCAGGAAGCACTCTCTGATCGGTTCCACGTGCGGTCCTGTGCACGTGTCCTGGGAGTTTGTAATTGGCAGGTCATGCCCTCTCCCCTAGCCAGTTTTTTTTTTAATTAAAAAAAATAAATAAAAGTACAAAAACATATTAACAAACAGACACCAATTAGCATAAAAAATAGTACAATCACAACTGATCTATAGACAAGGTGACATGGTCTCAACAGTGGTTATTGCTTTATCCATTGATATCTTCGAAGTGTAAATATATGAACCCATATACAGACATGCAAAATTGGTCAGACCATTAATCATCTCAACAACATAAAAACACAAAAACCAAACATCCAAAGACATCCCCTAGCCAGTTTTGCCATGCCCTAATATATCCTGGCTCTAGATTACTTTGGGTTCTCTTTCAGAAGAATTCAGTGTATTTTAAAAATTTTTATAGAAAATGGATTATCATTCTAAAATGGAAGATGAGGTAATAAAAGTGGTTTTCCAATAAAGAAAAAAGAAATTTGAAGATTTGGATACCCACAAAGGAACTGTATCCATTCTCTCTAAAGCACTTTCTATTACAGATCAATTTCTGAATACAGCATTGGTCTAGATATAGTCTTATGTCAAAGAAGACTTCAACAAATTAAACAGTATATTATTGTTACTTTCATTTCTATAGTACGATGACACCGAAATTTTGAAAGAAACCAAAACAAGAATTAAGCTATGGATATTACTGTAAGAGACCATGAAAGTCCTGTAATGTGAAATTTACATAGCTTGTAGTATATTTTATGGTCAGAGCAGTTTTTTATACATAGTTCCACTACAATGATTAAACATGAAAGTTTCCTCACTCGTCCTGAATCTAGTATTATTTTAAGGACTGTATTGACAATTTCTGTTGCAGCAGGAGAACAGAATTGATCCAAATTGCAACTCACCCAAACGAAGAACTGTAACTCAGCCAAGACTGTGCACCCAGACATAACAGTTGATGGACTACAAACTTAATGAAAATCTGACTCATAACAACATACTTATTAATTTGACTCAAGTAGGAGGCAAGAATATATTTTACACAATAAGTATATAATAATTCATGAATGATGTGTTGTTTCATTCTTCATCTAAACATTGATAAGCCATCAACTAACCAGGTACATCAACATGCCCAAAAATAGTAACTCAATTTTCTTTTGTATTTTTCTGACACTCAATGATGTAAGGATCATTTCTGTGTTTCACAGGCATGTACACACATGTATATATCTAAAATGTGATACAGAGTGTTATATCTCTTCTAATTTAATTTGCCCGGGGGGTGTGTTATATCACTCAAGCACCCTCACCAGATACTCAAAGGTCTGGGAGCATTTTCCAGAGGAAATTGGCTGCTGTGTGCTAACTGTAACATACTTAGCAGGTCTGTACTCTTCTTACCACTCTCACTCTGTGCTAGAAACTTTGGCAAGTCTGTTCTTTCCGTTGTGCTGTTGTTTTGTTTTTGCTTTTGCTTTTTACTGGAATGCACTTACCCGTGTGCTCTGCTTGGGAATCTTTTGCCCTTCAAGTTCAAGTTGGCATCAACTCCTATGATGTTTCTTGTCCTCATTCACACGAGCAGGAGTCCCCGCTGCCCTGTGCGCCCCCTGCTATCCTCCTCAGAGGGCAGCGATCATCTGCTGAGCGCTCGCCCCTTCCACGAGAGCGCAAGTTCCGCAGGGGTAAAGACCATGGCTTTTTCTTTTTGGTGTTTATTTCTAATATCTAACTCACAGTCTTATGCATAGAAGATACTCAAACATTTACTGAATGAACAAATGAGTTCACAAATAGAGTAAACTTCTGACAAACTTAAGGCCTCTAATATTCATATGTAATTATATATAATATAGTGCAAAATATTAATATTAGAACACTCAGTGTGATCCTTTTGTATCTTAATGTGTCAGAAAGGTTTTGGAGGCCATTGATATTCAAATTAAAAACAATCCACATGAATGCTTCTGCCAGTGTTAATGATATTCATACCTAAACTATGAGTCAAATGAGATTTGTTGGGGTTTTTTTCAGAATAATGGATTTAACCTCTCTTCCCTCTTGGGAAGAGAGGGAAAGTCACACCACACATATATGTGCAGAGGAATGAGAGGAATTCTTGGGGGACATTTTGCAAATAATCTGCTGCACATCCCCTTTGCCCTTTGCATCAGTCAGTGCTCATGAGGGTCAGATGTAGAACAGAGCAGATATCCATCTCCTCACTGGAGGTCGGAAGACTTCAGTCCAGCGCTTGGAACCCACGGCCATGTCTCAGGCAAGGCTGTATCAAGCACCCGTAAAGCTCAAGGGCCAGTGTTGGAAGCGAGAGAGTCTGTGCTGGCAGGTGAAGAACTGGTGCCAGCAGGCTTGAGGGCTCTGCATTCGAAGCCAGGCCATGTCCAAGATGAAGACCAGGATTGAAGTTCTTCCCAAGGAAGACAGCAGCCAAAACTCCTTCAAACAAAAACAGCCGAAAAGCCATATTTGTCGTGTTTTCAAACCAGGATATCCTTTCATTAAGTCAGTTTTTAAAGTTATAAACTTAGTAATGCTAATTATAACAAATGCAAGCACAAAAGACTATAAAGTAAAAATTTAAATCTCCTGTCTTCTCACACTGCATCTAACAGTGTGATGGACTTCCTCCCTGATATTTTGATGTTTAAGAATATCCTCTCTCTCAATCTCTCTCTTCAAAAAGCTCAGGTAATTTTTTCTTTTTTCTTATTCTTTTAAATAAAGTAGGACTTTGCAATCCAGATTGTTGTGTGACTTGGGTTTTTTTTGATAACAGGAATTGAACTCAGGACCTTGCACTTGCCAGGAAGGCCCTTGTGCCATAATCTATCTCCCCAGACCTTGTTTTTGCCATTTAAAAACATACTTTGAAGCCTGATGTGGTGGCGCAGCTCTGTAGTCCAACACTCTGGAGACTGAAGCAGGAAGCTATGTGGGTTCGAGGCCAGCCTGTCTCAACACACACACACACACACACACACACACACACACACACACACTCACACGCATGCACGCACACACGCATTCACACTTAGAAATTCTTCCTAGATAGTTTTTGTAATGTGCTTTTCAGAACATTCAAATGCTATGTAGTAAGGCATCTTCAGAGTCATTTTCTATATGTAATGAGAAGTATTTAAAAAAATAATGCTACACTCTTCCAAGTGGACATCTTGCAGAGATCTCACTTGTCTTCCCAGCCATCTCATCCGGATATGCTGGCCTGGTCTCGAAGCTCTTGGTTATGAGGCTCTCACAGTGACATCACTTGGGAAGTCCAGGTTTATCCAGTTTATCCATGGGCAGAAATTGCCCTGGGGATTTCAGCTGTACCCCATTTGGAAACTTCAGAAAATTATGTAGAAATTACATCAGGAAAACCTTTGATTTGAAAGATAATCAAGAGTCACTTATTAACTTTCCCATATATTTTGAAAAAGGCAAGTGTTTACATATAAGCATCTACTTAAAAAAATATTGCCTTGGGGCTGGAAACATCATTTCCACTTAGTTTGGCAAAGTGCTAATCCACAATGAACAAACTACCATGTTACTAAGTAAATATGAGATAGTCATGTTTCCTTAGAAGTTGTTTTCAGTTTTCTCTTTTGGCTCTGGTAAGAAGGGAGATAGATGCTTGGCTATGTACCTTCAAGCTAACCATAGACAAGCCTGGGACCCACTACGCTAAGTAATTACTCAGACCCAGGGCCTGTCAGGGATGGTTACATGCCCACCTGCTCCCAAAGTTTCCGTGACAGAGCTTGGCATCCAGGATCAATGGACCTCTGTTGTATCAGGTGAGGCTCAGGAGCCCCTTGAAATGGACCCTGGTTATTATGCTTTTTGCCTTCCATTTCTTTCCTTCTAAAATGAGGGTGTTGGGTTGGGGATACAGCTCAGTGGTGCAGCGCCTCCCTGGCAAGTGTGAGGGCCTGAGTTGGATTCGCAGTACTCCTCTGCAAAAAAAATAAATAAGTTGTGAAAAAGGGCTGGGGATGTGGCTCAGTGGCAGAACGCCTGCCTTGTGTGCACAAGGCCCTGGTTTGATCCCCAGCACCACACATAAATAAATACATAAGGGCACTGAAGGAGATCATCTGTGAGTGCTTTCCAAAATTATAATTTAACCAACCTATGATTTCAACCAAAATTATAATCCTTTCATCAGCTATATTTTAGGGCAAACTGTAATGTGTCTTTTCCAGTAATTTGGAAATAATAGTATGTGGTCCCTGATCTTCTCTCACACAAAATGGACCATGGAGAAGGAAGAAAAACTAGCACATAAAGGAAGAATACCTCAAAGGAGAATTTTGGCCATATCCCGCCTTCTTTCTAAATGGGAAGGGCCTAAGGGGGACAGAGAAGGGAAGGGGAGGAAGCACATAGGCCAACGTGAGGGTGGCTGTCTTTCTCTGTCTGAGGGTGCCAAACACTGGGGACGCGATGGTCTACCCTGCTATGCTGGCTTGCCAGTGCTCTCAGCCCCCTGATTCGGAGTCATTTGCCACCCTCTGAGAAGGAAACATATACCCAGACATCCATCAAGTTCAAATAACAGACATGATAAAGATAGCAGGAAAGTGTATGGTACTGGGATATGCCGAGCTAGACAGTGTCACCTAACCCTCTTCTTTGAGGGGCTGCTGCTTTCTTACACATGGACAGACATGTTTCTCTATCCTCCAAGACCACCAGAAGCTCCCCTGCTTACAAAGCTTTCTAGAGGGAAGGAAGAGGACGTTGCTGCCTGGATGATCCCAGTTCTTTGACAGGGTAAAGCAGCTCAGCTTCCAACCCAGATGGACGACTCTTGAGGAGCAGAGTCTAGACAGTCTTACTTATGTGGTTTCCAAGGAAACGGGGTCTGAAGTTCATGTCACGGTCCAGACTCAATGCTAAACCTTTACTCACAGCCCTGTTCTGCCTTGAGCCGATCAAAGCACTGCTTTGTTTAATTTCGACTTTAATTGCATCCTTCCCTATAATAACACATCTCTTCCTTTCTTTGGAAAGAGTCCAATAAACGTGATTTTTTTTGGATTTTCCTCTTGATGTTATTGGTCTCAGGCTGATGAGCTAGGACATCTAACATATCCAGGAGGTATACAACAGGAGAGAATGTTCCTCAGTGGTCATACTTTTCTGATTATAGGTTCATTCTTTTAACTTGTTAAAAAGTTTGGATTTTTCCTTGTAGTAGATCTTCCCCATGAGATAGAGCTGCTATTGGTAAACAATAAAATAATATAATCTTTAAGTTTACAAAATGCCTGTGGGCTACATCACCAAACAGGTTACAAACACCCAGTAGGCATGATAGAAAATAGTCCCAGAGACCAGCTTGTGTGGACAAGTATACTTTTCTCTAACTTCTTCACCTTCTAGAATGTTCCTATTTCCTTTGGTGGCTGAAGCACTACATGTTATAATATTATGAATCATTGAGCAACAGAAATTTAGCAGAAGTTTTGTCAGTGGATACAGTGAAATTGGCACCATCAGTTTTGGAAATAAAAATACTTCACATTTTGGAAATCAATTAATAAAAGAAGCATTTCTACACTGAGAAAGAAAGGAAACCTTAAGGTTTCTTTAAACACAGACACACCTTGGAGTGGGTTTTTCCAAACAGGGCTTTGGTTTGTTTGTTTTTGGGGAGATGCTACAGGGATGGCCATTAGGGCTGAATGAGCCCTCGCTTGCAAAAAAGTTTATTCAAGATTTTGCTTGAATATCACGCTATTAAAAGGAAGAAGGAGAACAGGAAGGGGAAGGGAGAGAGGAAGAAGGAGAAGGAGGAGAAGGAGAGGAAGAGGAAAGAGAAGAGGAGGAAGAGGAAGAAGAAAAAGAGGAGGGAGAAAGGAATAAGCAGAAGAGGAAGGAGAAGGACGAGGAGAAGAAAGGGGAGGAGCGGAACAGGGGCAGAAGGGGGAAGTTGGGAAATCACTGCCTTAGCAGTTTTGTAACTAACTTATTCCATAGAGTAGAATGCACTGGTTTTGAAATCACGACTGCTATTAGTGTTTCTGTCAGTACGGAGAAAATGTAGTTCTCTAGAATTTTGGCTTGGCACAGATGGTTGGGACCCTGCTGAACTAGAGCTCAGTCCCAACTTTTCTGATTTATTTAAATTGCCCAAAAGAAAAACTAGAAATTATCATGGAAGTCACTGTCTGTCCAACAAAGGGCAGTGGTACAAATACTAATTCAGCCCTGAAGGCTCAGAACTGTGGACACTCGTTAAAATCAGAAGCTGGAAATGGCATAGATGTCATTTGCTTTTATTTGTCATTGGCCTAGAAGAACGTGAATAGCCCCTACTTTTCTGTACATCCCAGCCATTTGGTCTCCATTATTTGACCCCTGCCTTTCATCCGACTTCCTTTTGGAAAGAATACAATTTCCTTTTTGTAGGGGAGGTTGGAGCTCTCTGGAGACCCAGGGTCACAGCTTCTGGAAGCCTCTGACTCTGCTGAGCTGTGGGCCCCTGCTGTACTGGTCTCCCCTGGGCTTCAGGGTATGCATAATGTACCCCAGGAGAGTGGCTGGAGAGAATGACTGCTGAGTTTTGTACCTGGGACCAGGAGCCCCTAGCTATTTACAGCTGTGGACTTTGGTTCAGTTCTGAAAGAAGCACTGTCAAAGAAGCACTTACAAAAAGCTAGTGAGCACTGTCTAGTGAGATGCTGGCAGCAGCTGGACAATCTATGTGTGTCCAACCTACAAAATCTCCTAGAACAATAAAGAAAAATTTAAAGAAAAATTTTCTAACATTACCAGCATGCTTTAATTTTACATAAATACCATATCCACTCTAAAGGCGCCAAGGAATCTTGTTTTTTCCTGTGTACTGGAGATGTGCTATTCTTTTGAAAGCAGAGCCGGTGGTGTTTGTGAAAACAGAACTCAATTAGGATTCCAAATACTTGGATTCCACATCTTTTTCCACTACAGTGTACACAGGTAGTTGCAACAGAGACTTAGGGGTCTGTAAAGCCAAATATACTTCTGTCTTTTTACACAAAAAATCGTTCATCTCTGCTTTAGAGAAATTAAATGTGATTCTTTAGAATCAACAAGACACCCAAAATTGTATCTCTATCCTTACTAAAAGATCATGGAATGACCAGACAGGAAATCAATAGAAATAGAAATACTGAGTTAATCAAGGAAAAACTCAGCTACGGGCTTTACTACCAGTTGGGCACTGCTACACACACTGTGAACTGAATGAAATATAAAGAAGTAAAGTGCCTTTAATTTTTACTATTTCAGTTTCTTGAGGTTAATCACAGTGCTTGCAGGCTTGAGCTAACGTTTTTAGGCGGAGAATCAGTCCCTGCATAAAAAGGAAGCATGCATTCGGTTTTCATGTCATTATTAGCTGTCCCATAAATGTGGCCCTTCCCTGGGCTCAGTCTGTGCTGTTTTCTTTTATAATCCGAGCAGGAAGAAAATTTCTAAGGATGCATTAAGGTGCGTTACTGCTCAGTCACTGAAGGCCAAACGCTCTTCTTTGTGTGAATACATGAGTTACTCCTCAACCTCTGTTACCTGCCTCTAGACAGAGTTTTGGGGTCTATCAGAAACTTTATACAGGCCAGGGATATAGTTCAGCGGCACAAGCGCCTGCCTGGCAAGCGCAAGGTCCTGAGTTCAATTTCTGGTACAAAAAAAAAAAAAGAAAGAAACTTTATGCAGAATACACATTCGTCATGACTCATGTATCATATATGTTGTGACTTTTTTTCTAAATAGCAAATCTTTCACATCAGAGCCAACATCTCTGTAGTTCTTCTGGCTTTTCCTTGGCTTCACAGGCTGCATCCTGGAGATACTAGTCCAGAATAGGAAAAATACTGCAGAGGGTCCCATTTCCACTCCTTTTAATAAGAAGTTGGAGAGCTTTCCTAGAAGCTTCATACGGGTGGGCGTTCTTCTCATTGAGTAGCGCTCTGTCTCCGGGCTCCACCTAGTGGCCAACATGTTTTCCTGCGTACATGGCCGCCCCCAGAATTGGGATTCTGTTAGTAACCGAGAAAGGAGAGAAGTGATAGTAAGAAGGCTGTTATCATGGTTTGGAGCTCAAACGCTCCCCGCACGAAAGCTGGTGCGTTCGGAGTGGGAGCTTTTAGAAGGTGACTGGCTCCAGGTGGTCCTCACTGCATGAATGTATTTACAAATGAATTCATAATTTGATGGCGTTTGATGGAACTTAGGAGGCAGTACTTAGTTGAAGAGAATGGCCCATAGGGGACTATACCTTGCTCTTAGGGACTATACTGGGTCCCCAGCTCCTTTTTCTCTGGATCCCCCTCCCCCATTTCCCGGCTGCCGCCATGAGGCCAGCTGCTTTCTTCCACTACACTCTTCTGCCATGATGTTATGACGTTTTTGTCTGCCATTGGCCTAAGAGCAGCAAAGCAACTGACCATGGACTGAATCCCTGAACCAGAATGAATCTTTTTATCTTTAAGTCGTTTTTCTCAGGTATTTTTGTCACAGCGATGCAAGCTAATACAGCAATTCAAAACTCACCCTCTCCCTGGGTGACTTAACGGCTGCAAAGCCTTTGCATAGTCTTTATTTTTTTTTTTTCTTTAAATTTTATTTTAAAGACAAAAGAATGGAGACATATGAACCAGAAAAGCCATAAACAATACAGAAAATACAAAGTTATACAGAATATAGTAGGGAATTAGAACTGGATGTTGTATTACATAGTTATCTTCACATTAGTTAACACAAAAACATTAAAGGAAATACCAAATTATAGATAAGATAGTAGGGA
>PVLD010009454.1:0-76900 GCA_004027595.1 Dinomys branickii | reverse complement strand
AAAAAAAAAAAAAAAAAAAAAAAAAAAAAAAACAGTGTTGGAGACAGTCCGAGGTAGGTGCAGGTACAGAGCAAACAAACTTGATGGTGATTTGGTAACAGAACAAGTGACCAGAAGGGAGTTTGGTAAGCTAGCCTCTCTACTTTTGCGTATGTTTGACAATTTCCACACACACAAAAAAAATGCTTTAATGCTGTGAGAATTCTTTTTCTAATATAAAAATGCAATTAATCTGATTGAAAAAAATGCAATTCAAGCACCTGCCTGGCAAGTGCAAGGTCCAGAGTTCGATTCCTGGTACCTCCCCAAAAAAGCAATTGAATGCCAAGTAAGGTAGTGCACATTTACCATCCTGGTACTTCTTAGAAAGACGAGGCAGGACTTCAAGCTGGAGAATTCCCTAAGCAACTTTTTTTTCCGAGGTAGGGTCTCACTGTGCATTTCAGGCTGGCCTTGGACTCACTCTGTAGCCCAGGCTGGTCTAAAACTCAAGGTGATCTTCCTGTCTCAGCCTCTGGAGTGCTGAGATTATGGGTGAGCACCACTGTACCTGGCTCAGCCCTGGCAATTTAGCAAGACCCTATCTCAAAGTAAAATAAAAAGGGTTCAAGGCATAATTTAATGGTAGCCCTTGCCTAGAATGTTTGAGGTCTCTGGTTCAATTCCCAGCCCTGAAACAAGACAAAACAAACAAGAAAAAAAACCTCTCAATTAAAAAAGACAGGAAGAAATATTATCTTGCGACCCGGATGCTAGTGTACAAGAGAACCTCAGGAATCATTTTCCTTTCCTTTCCACATTTTCTGTGTCTCTATATTTATGTATCTATTTGACCTTGATATGCAGTTCAGGCCGGCCTTGAACTCACTTTGTAGCCTATGCTCACCTCAAACTCACAGCAATCTTCCTGCCTCAGCCTCCTCCGTGCTGGGACTACAGGTATGTGCCACCACGCCCAGCTAATAATATTTTCATAACCTCAATTTATATATAGTAAACTTTAGCTCGGGAGGCTGAAGCAGGAGGATCATTGCAAGTTCGAGACCAGCCTGGGCTACAAAGACAGTTCAAGGCCAGGCTGAACTGCACAGCAGAGACCTTGTCTCAAAAAGAACCCCCCCCCAAAAAAAGGAGTAAAAACTCCTTCCGTACTTTCTAACCATGAGACCACCTATTCTCTTTTTTTTTTTGGCGGTACTGGGGATTGAACTCAGGACCCCGCCCCTGCTAGGCAGGCGCTTATTCCACTGAGCTATATCCCCAGCCCGAGACCACCTATTCTCTTCCTCTGTCCAGGATTTTGGTAGGCCTCCCGCCATCGTTTCCAATTTTAAATTACTGTATCTGGATTCCTGGACTAAGAAGAAGATCAAATTCAGTACGCCCTATCCTTCCACAACCCGCAGGGTGATTTCCGAGCCACGCATCAATGAGCCCAGGGACCTTGAAGGTGGTGACCTTCCGGCTTTGCAACCCGCCTCCTTTCGAAGCTCCCGGAATTTGTGCACTCTCTCGCACCAAAAGACTACATCTCCCACGAAGTCTTGCGCGTTATAGGCGGGTTTAGTAGCGGAAGACTACATTACCCACGGGCTCTCTGCGTGTATCTCGGAATCTCAGCGCTGATTGGTCCATAGGGCCGTCAGTTACCTCGAAGGGCAGTGGAATTTTGCCGTTAGATTGCGTGAAGAGGGCGGAGGAATAGAGTTTAGGGATCCGGGACGCGCCCGCGGAGTCGGTGAGTGACCTCTGCTTACGTTCTCTTCTCAGCCTTCTCGGGGACTTGCACCCTCGCTCCCTGGGACAGACCGCGGGGAACGCGCACTCGCAGGGACTCACATGGGGTGGGGCTTGTGCGTCTGACAGCACCTAGACCGGAGCAGCATCTTCAGGCACGCCTGAGGCAAAACTGCGCACACGCACCCGGACACCTGCACGCGCGGTCTCCGCGCTTCCGGACGTGGGGAGGAACACACGCCCCGAGGCGCGCTCCGCGGAGCCCTCCGCTGAGCACGTGGGCACCGGCACCACCGCGGGGCACCTGTAGCCCCGACCTTGCGGTCTTGCGCGGAAAGGAAGCGGAGACTGTGCTTGCAGCCGGTGCAGAGGATGAGGGGAGTTTTAAAAAGGAGACGGCCGGGCGTGGTGGCGCACGCCTGTAATCCCAGCACTTGGGAAGCTGAGGCAGGAGGATCGTTGCGTGTTCGAGACCAGCCTGGGCTACAGAGTGAGCTTAAGGCCAGTCTGACAGCATAGCTAGACCCTGTTTCAGTCTCAAAAAGACTGACTGACTGACTGACTGAATAAACAAAATAAATAATAATAATAATAATAATAATAATAAATGAGAAATAAAAGAGACGGACAGTGACGGTGGGGAACAGGTGAAAGAGAACTACCAGAGGCAACCTGCCTCTTGCACCCAGCCGCCCGTCTCTGGGGCTGTGTCATGCATGTAGTCAAAAGTCGTTTTTATTTTATCTGTTAAACGATTGATACAAGATGATTTTGAACTGGCAGGAAAAGTGAGTGTGTGTACATA
The DNA here is from genome assembly GCA_004027595.1 of Dinomys branickii. Lineage (NCBI taxonomy): Eukaryota > Metazoa > Chordata > Mammalia > Rodentia > Dinomyidae > Dinomys > Dinomys branickii. Next base: position 74,358 of record PVLD010009454.1, on the reverse strand, counting down.
CATAAACATAGAAGTATACACAGTGATACATATATATAATGTAATGTATAAAAGTGTATATATTGCCTAGCAAGCGCAGGGTCCTGAGTTCGATCCCCAGTACCGCAAAACAAACAAACAAAAAAAAGTGTATATAAATGATATAAGAAGAATTTATGGTTTATTCTTAGGTTTTTTTCTGGAAAAAGCTCTTTCATATGTGTATGACTTTTTACCTTTTGTACGACACTTACCACATACTTTATCTTGCCCAATCCATTTAGCGCTCTGTGCCAGGCGGGGCAATCACTGTTCCTACTTTTCAGAAGAGAAAACCAAGCCCATGTTAAATAAACCTGCCCACAGTACATTCCGGAGGCAGAACTCGAACACAGGATTCTTGATCCAAGCCCTTGTGGAGAACTGCTTATTCATAGAAACTGCACAACCCAGCCTGCCCACCACCCTTTACCCCTTGAGGAGGTTGTGCAGTTGCAGGCTGGCCCTACAGAGGGAAGAGCCTGGTGTCCTCTGCTCATCTTGAAACAGCTGGACCACCTGGCACTTGAGCCTGCTCCTCTTTCCCTTCCAGACCACAGGAAACTGACACTGCTCAGAGGGACCTGAGTATTCCCTAAGGAACTGAGAGAGATTTCTGCCTCTATCTGCCATGCCATATTTAGACTCCTCTAAGGGTACCTTAATCATGGAACAGGGGAGTGGAGGTTGTTATTATAAAAGCAGTAACCTCTGTGTTCCTACAAGCACTTAGTTAATCCTAAAGTTCAGGCAGCTCGTTTTGTTTTGTCTTTTTGAGACAGGGTCTCACAATGCAGTTCAGGCTAGCTTTCAGCTCACTTTATAGCCCAGGCTGGTCTTGAACTTGCAACAGTCCTCCTGCCTCAGCCTCCCAAGTGCTGGGATTACAGGTGTGCACCGCCATGCCCAGCTTCTTAGGCTGCTCTTGAACTCAGTATGTAGCCGAGGCTGGCCTTGAATTTACCTGGATCCTCCTGCTTTAGATTCCCAGAGTACTGAGATTACAGGTGTTTGTCACCATCCCTTGCCTAGTTTTTTTATAATGTTAAAAAAATATAGAATTACATACTTCCCACAATGACTGTAATTGTTATGTATTGTGAAAATGTTTCAATAAAAATATTTTTAAATTACAAAAAGAAAATATAGAGATACAAAAATATTTGCACACATTGGGAGGCTGAGGCAGGAGGATCGCTGTAAGTTCAAGGCCAGCCTGAACTACATCCCAACACCCTATATCAAAAGAAAAAAAGGAAAAAGAAAAAGAAATATTTGCACACAAGAGAAAGACCATGTCAGGACACAGAAAGCTGTGGAAAAAGAGGAGAAGGTGGCAGCTTTCTGCCAGCCAAGGAGACAGTGCTGGAGACACCAAACCTGTTGATAATCTTAATGTTGGACTTCTAGCCTGCAGAACCAGGGAAAAATGAATTTTTGTTGTGAAAGGACCTATCCTATGATATTTTGTCATGGAAACCCTAACAAAGCTATTATTTTAAATTTATTTTTTGCTTTTTTGAGATGTGGTGTCTTATTGCGTAGCTCACAACATGCAGTGATCCAGCAGCCTTGGCCTCCTAAGTGCTGGGAATGTAGAAATTCACCACCATGTCTGGCTATTTTTATTTTCAAATCAATTTAACAAGGGGAATTTGTTTATAATACAGTTTATCCATTGTAAGTGCATAGGTCTATAAGCATTATCAAATACATATACCCATAGGCTGGGCGTGGTGGCGCACACCTATAATCCCACACATGGGAGGCTGAGACAGGAGGATTGCTGAGTTCCAGGCCAGCCTAGGCCACATAGTGAGTCCAAGAACAGCCTAGCGAACTGCATAGCGAGACCCTGTCTCAAGAAAAAAATTAACAATAAATAAATAAAAATACATAATTACCTACGAAGCCAAACTATTTCTATAATTGGACAGTTTACCTTTTCCCTACAATCACCCCTCTCCTGAAAATTGGTCCCAGGCAACTGTTAATTTGCCTTCTGTCACTAGAGATTTTTAAAAAATATAGTCCAAAATTGTATATAAATGAAATGATATGATACCCTCCTTTTATATCTGGTCGCTTTTACTGAGTGTACAGTTGTAGATTCCCGTGTTTCCTATCATATAATTCGTTCCTTTTTGCTTTCCTTCCCTGTGTCCGTCACATCCAGCGAATGAAGCACATTTGTGTTATCTCAAGTTTTAGGCCTCCACGAGTAAGAAGCTATAAGGACTCATTTACTTGTTTTTGTATGGTAACATGTTCCTGTTTCCTAGGATAATGTCTAGAAGTTCAGTTTCTCAGTTTTATGGAACATCAATGTTTACTTTTTAAAGATAATTGTATACTGTTGTCCACAGTGGTTATACTATTTCACATTTTCTTTTTTCTCTCTTTTTTATTGGTACATTTTAGATATGCATAATGATCACACTCATTGTAGAGAATTTGTACCTGTGCAGAATGTATCTTTGTTTGTTTGTTATCCGGAATTGAACTCAGCTGAGACCTTGAGCTTGCCAGGCAGGCCCTGTGCTGCTGAGCTACATCCTGGCCCAAGGTTATATCTTGATTCTTTTTTTCTCATTCCACTCCCCTCCTTTATCCCTTTTCCCCTCCTTATTTACAGAAGCTTTGTTTCCATTTTTTCCTCCTTTTTCATTTCCTTCCTTTCCGCCTTCCCCCTCCCTAGTTCCCCTTCCTGTTTGAACATGTTCTTCCCATTTCCCCCATATCTATTATACATTTTGGTTGTTATTTACAGTTTCCGTTTCTAACACCAGAGAAACAGTACTTAAACATGGGCATCTGATTTATTTTACTTAAATTTTTTGGTACTGAGATTCGAACTCAGGACCTTGCACTTGCCAGGCAGGTGCTGTGCCACTGAGCTATATCCCAGGCCCTGTTTTGCTTAAGAGTCTGATCTCAGGGTGCATCCAGTTAGCCAGAAATGTCTCAAGCTTATCATTCTTTATGGTAGAGTAGTACTCCACTGGACATCTTTATCCACTCATCAGTCAGTAGGCATTGGGCTGTTTCCAAGATTTAGCTATTACAAACCGTGCTGCTGTTAACATGGGTGTGCGTATATCGCTGTGGTGTGATGCTTTTAATTCTTTTAAGGAAGATACCTGGACGGAGAATAGCTGGGTCAAATGGAACATCTGGTATTAGTTTTTATGAAGAATCTCCACAGTGATTTCCACAGTGGTTTCACCAGTCGGCACTCTCACTAACAGCAGAGAAGAGTTCCTCTTTCCCCACAGCCCCTCCAGCATTTGTTATTGGTTGATTTGTTGATCATAGCCATTCTTTCTGGAATGAGATTAAATTCTCAGCGTTATTTTAATTTGCATGTCGAATGACCCAGTGATATTGAACACTTTTCATATATTTACTTACTGTTTTTACTTTTTCATCTGAAAAGTGTCTATGCATTTCAGATGCCCACTTTTGAGTGGGCGTTTAAATTTGGAGGATCTGATTTTTTTTTTTTTTTAGTTCCTTATATATTCTAGTTTTAGTCCTTTGAGGAACAGTGGGAAAAAAATTTTTTTCCCCACACTGTGGATTGTCTTTTCACTGTTAGTGGTTTCTTTTACTGTATAAAAGCTTTTAATACCATGAGATCCTAGTTGTTGATTCTGAATCTGTCTGTGTGATTGGGTTGTTGTTCATAAAGTCTTTGCCTCCACCAGTATCTTCTAGAGATCTACCTAGTCTGTCATCCAGAAGATTTAGTGCTTCTGTTTTAATATTTAGATCTTTGATCCATTTCAATTTTAGTTTAGTGCATGATGAAAGATGCGGATCTAGTTTTAACTTTACCTTCAGCATGTGGAAAGCCAGTTTTTACAGAACCATTTACTAAAGAGGCAACTTTTCTTTCAGTGAAGGTGTCTGGCTCCTTTCTCAGAGATAAGAAGGCTGAGTATGTTTGGAGTTGTTTCTGAATCTTCTAAACTGTTCCATGATCCTCTGGTCTGTTTTCGTTTTGGTTTGCTTTGCCAGTACCATGCTGTTTGATCATAGTACATGTGTAATAATTTCAAGTGAGGCATTGTGCGGCTCCCTGCCTTGCCTTTGTTGCCCAGAATTGTCACCCTGTGCTATTCTAAGTGTCTTCTGGTTCCAAATGAATTTTAGGATTTTTTTTTTTCTAATTCTGTGAAATATGCTATTGGAATTTTGGTTTTGTTTGTTTGGTACCAGGAATCGAACTCATGACCTCAGGTTTGCCAGGCAAGCGCTTATGCCACTGAGCTATATCCCCAGCAACTATTGGAATTTTGATCAGGATTGCATTAAGTCTGTATAACAATTTTGGAAGAATGGGCATTTTTCACTATGTTGGTGCTTCCTACCCAAGAACAAGGGATATCTTTCTATTTTTTTTTTTTCTTTTTTGCGGTACTGGGGATCGAACTCAGGACCCTGCGCTTGCTAGGCAAGCGCTTATTCCACTGAGCTATATCCCCAGCCCTATCTTTCTATTTTCTTGGGTCCTCTCCCATATCCCTTTTCAGGATACTATAGTTTTTAATGTAAAGGTCTTTTACTTCCTTCATTAGATTGATTCCTGGGTATTTCTTTTTTTTTTTTTTTGAATGCTATTATGCAAGGTGTTGTTTCCTTAATTTCTCTCAGTGAATTTTTTATTCATATACAGGAAGGCTATTGATTTTTGAGTGCTTACTTTGTATCCAGCTGCACTGCTGATTTTGGTTATTAAATCTAGAAGTATTATGGGGAAGCTTTTGGAGTCTTCTATGTATAATATCATGTTACCTACAAATAATAATAATTTAACTTCTTCTTTCCTGTCATTGTTCCTTTTATTTCTTCTCTTGTCTAATTGCTCTGGCTAATGTTTCCAGGGCTATATTGAATAAGGGTGGTGACAGTGGACATCCTTGTCTTGTTCCCAGTTTCAGAGAAAGCTTTCAGTTTTTGTCCATTTAGTAGGATACTGGCTGTTGGTTTGTCATAGATGGCTTTTATCATATTGAGATAAAGACCATCTATTTGAAGTTTCTATGGGGTTTTATCATGAATGGGTGTTGGACTTTGTCAGACGTTTTTCTGTGTCTATTGAGATGATCATTAGATTTTTGTGCTTGGCTTTGTTAATATGGTATCTTACATATATTGATTTGTCTATATTGAGCCATTCCTGCATCCCTGGGATGAATCCTATGTGGTCATGGTATATAAACATCTTGATGATTTGCTGCATTCTGTTTGCCAGCATATTATTGAGGATTTTTGCATCTATATTCATTAGGGAGATTGGCCTGTAGTATGTGTCTCTGGTTTTGGTATCAGGGTAATGCTTGCTTTTGGAGCATTGCTTCCCTTTTAATTTCATTAAAGAGTATGAGAAGTAGTGGCATTATGTCTTCCCTAATTTCTTGTAGAATTCAGTGAATCCATCAGGGTCTGGACTTTTCTTTGTTGCTAGGTTTTTAATTAAATCTTCAATTTCATTGACTGATTTTGGTTTATTTAGGATTTTTATATCTTCTTCATTCAACTTTGATAATTCATATGTACATAGGTATCTGTCCATTTCTTCTCATTTCTTCTGCACTTTTTTTTTTCTTTTTTGAGACAGTCTTGCTGTGCAGTTCAGGCTGGCCTTGAGCTCACTTTGTAGCCCAGGCTGGTCTCGAACTCCCAATGATCCTCCTGTCTCAGCTTCCCAAATGCTAGGATTACAGCTATGTGCCACCATGCCCAGCTTGCATTTTCCATCTTATTAGAATACAATTCTCAAAGTAGTATAGACAATCTACTGGATTTCTCCAGGATCTGTTGTGATTTCACCCTTTTCATTCCTGATTGCATGGATTTGAGTCTTTCTTTCTTTCTTTCTTTCTTTTGTTTGTTCGTTCATTCTTTCTTTCTTATGACAAAGTTGGCTAAGGGTTTGTTGATTTTATTTAATCTTTCAAAGAACCAACTCATTCATTGATTCTTCACATCTGTTTCTTTTATTGGTGAATTGAGACCATTTACATTAATAGTTATAAGTGATATGTATTGACTTATCCTTCTCATGTTATTTTACTGTTGTTGGTTATTTTTTTTTCCTTTCTGTTTAATTGCTTGCTTTGTCTGAGGGATTCATTCTTTTGGGGTTCATGGACTTATAGTCCTGGTTATCTCTTTATAGAATGTCCTTTCGAACATTTTGGAGTGCTAGTTGGTTGTTGTGAATTTCATCAGGTGTTCTTTGTTGTGGAAGTATCTTATTTCTCCAATTATAGAAGATAATTTTGGGTGGGTACATATATCTGAGTTGGAGGTTGTTTTCTTTTAGGGTTTGAAATACTTCACTCCAAGCTCTCCTTGACTTGAGAGTTCGTGTTGAGAAATCTGTGATTCTGATGGGCATTCCTTATATGTGATTTGTTTCTTTTTTTCTAACAGCTTTTAATATTCTGTTTTTACATTGAATTTCTGGACTCTTGACTATTATATGTGTTGGTGTAGGGTTTTTTTGTCTTTTTGAGACAGGGTCTCACCATGCAGTTCAGGCTGGCCTTGAGCTCACTTTGTAGCCCAAGCTGGTCTCAGACTCACAACAATCCTCCTGCCTCAGCCTCCCAAGTGCTGGGATTACAGGCATGCGCCACCACACCCAGCCGTTGGTGTAGTTTTTTATCATGGCTAATGGGAGTTCTATATGCCTTTCTTATTTGTATATCAAATTCTGTTTCCCTCTTTGGGAAGTTTTCTGCCATTACATCTGTGAACAGGTTTTTTTTTATGTCATTTGCGCTGTCTCCTGCTTTTTCACTGACTTAGTCAATCTTATGTTATTCTTCTTTGCATCGTCTTGCAGCTGTTGAGCTTTTGTGCTGCCTTGCTATTTTTAAGAAATCTTTCTTTTCATGATCACTAATCACAATCCTGTCTTTTATATCTGAGATTCTGTCCTCACATTGCTCATTGTGTTGCATATACTTTCAATGGGATTTTTAATCTCCTGGATATCTGTTTGAATCTGCTTTTTTCATTTCTTTTTTCTTTCTGGTCTTTTTTATTTTTTATATTATTTATTTGTTTATTTTTTGGTACCAGGAATCAAGCTCAGGACCTTGCACTTGACAGGCAGGAACTTGTGCCACTGAGCTATATCCCCAGCATTTTGGTCTTTTTTGAGACAGGGTCTCACCATGCAGTTCATGCTGGCCTTGAGCTCACTTTGTAGCCCAGGCTGGTCTTGAAATTGCAATGATCCTCCTACCTCAGCCTCCCGAGTGCTGGGATTACAGGAGTGTGCCATCACACCCAGCCTTTGGGGTGGCATCTTAAGTGTCTTCTCATTTCTTTCTTCCTTTCCTTCTTTCCTTTTCTTCCTTCCTTCCTTTCTCTCTTTCTCTTTCTTTTTTTTCCTTTTTTTTTTTTTTTTTTTTTTTTTTGTCTTTTTGAGACAGGGTCTTGCTTTGCAGTTCAGGCTGGCCTTGAGCTCACTTTGTGGCCCAGGCTGGTCTTGAACTCACGACAGTCCTCCTGCCTCAGCCTCCCAAGTGCTGAGATTACAGGTGTGCACCACCATGCTGAGCATTCTTTCTCTTTCTTTCAGCCTTTCTGAGAGAGGGTTTCACTATGCAGTTCAGACTGGTCTTAAACTCACTTTGCAGCCCAGGCTGGACTCAGACTTGCAGCCATCCTCCTGCCTCAACTCCCCAAGTGCTGGGATTACAGTGTGTACCACCATGCCCAGCACTGTTGTTTTGTTCTTGTTTTTATTTCTTTCTTCTCTCTTTCCCTCCTTTTTCACTAGTTTCCCAAAAATCACATAATCTTCCTTTGTCCTCCAACCTTGCTTCTTTCTTGTCTTTTTCTCTGCCTCCTCCTTCTTCCTCTTCTTCCTCCTCCTCCTCCTCATTCTCCTCCTCCCCCAGCTTCTTTTCTGTCTCCTCTCCCTCTTTTGAGACAGGGTCTCAGCTGGGCATGGTGATGCACACCTGTAGTCCCAGCACTGGGGAGGCTGAGGCAGGAGGATTGTTGTGAGTTTGAGACCAGCCTGGGCTACAAAGTGAGCTCAAGGCCAGCCTGAACTGCATAGTGAGACCCTGTCTCAAAAAAGAAAAAGAGAGAGAGAGAGAGAGAGAGAGAGAGAGACAGGGTCTCACTGTGTAGCCCAGGTTGGCCTCGAACTCATGGCAGTCCTTCTGCCTCACCCTCCCGAATGTTGGTATTATAGCGGTATGCTGCCACACCTGGCATTTCTGAAACAATGTCTTGCTATGCACTTCAGCCTGACCTTGACCTGACTATGTAGCCGAGGCTGGCCTTGAACAGTGGTCCTCTTAACTCCTTTTACATTTTCTCCCCCGAGGGTAAAATCACCATATTGAGGGCATATTAACTATATATAATTTCCTTTTTTGTTTAAATTTTGTTATATAACTATAAACCTAGTTTGTATGGTTAAAGGTAGCAAATTAATAGTTAGCAGTTTGTCTTTTTCTAGGCTCTGTTTGATGCTATTGTTATGGCTGACTGTAAATATGTGACATAATTGTTCTAATCAGGATAGAAGATAATCCCACCAAGCCTACACCTTTAGTTCCACTGAGGTTCAGGCCTATTTCTTGCTGTGAGGCTGGAACCTAATTTTTTTTAGCCTGCAGCACTCTTGTGTGCCCCCTGTAGGCTTGAACTCAGATCCTTGATCCAGCTTGAACTTGCTTCCACCTCACTGTGACACTGGGAGCCACTAGATGGAGCCAGTCTGAAATCGCTCTGAATTCCAAGCTCGTTGGCCCCTCTCCAAGATGGCTACCAGCCGATCACCGTTTCTTTGGGGGCATCTGCGCCTGAATAAGTCACCAGCCACTGCAGTACATTGTGTCCACTGCTCTGTCCCACTGGTGTGTTTCTCTGTGGAGGCCGCTGTGGTCGCCAGTAGTCTGTGGGCATCTGCTGGTTCGAGCTGCCCCTCCCATGCAGTGAGTCCGCATGAACGAAGAAAGCACTGCTTGCCACCTCCTTTCTCTGCATTGAATTCTCTCTTTACTCTCCCCATGGGCTTTAAATCTTGTTTCAAATCTTTGCTGAGTCTTGGGGTCCCACTTCCCTCCTCTTCCTCGCATTGCTATATGCCAGTCTTGACAGCAAAATCTCAAGAGAGGCAGTTTCTCAGCTGTTCACTACTCTGCCATCTTCCCAGAAGTCTGATGCAGGGCCTGGGGAGTGCAGTCAGTCATTTTGCGAGGGTGTTAGGGTGGCGGCATGGCCATTCACACAGTCGGATATAGACAAGTGTGGTGGGTCTGTTTGCACCCTGGAAATCAAAAGGATTCAGTTCAAGTTCTGGAGCTCACTGAGTGTCCCTGTGAGTCTGTATCAGGAGACTGATAGATATGTGATTATTTTACATCTTCATCAGCAACATTTGATGAGGTTTAAAAATATTCCACATCCTCCCAGATGTGGTGGCACACACCTATATTTCCAGCGTTTTGGAGGCTGAGGCAGAAGGATCATTGAGTTTGAGGGCAGCCTGGGCTACGTTGTAAGTTGAAGGCCAGTGTGAACTACATAGTGAGACCCAATCTCAAACTGCAACAGGAAGCAGAAACCCCAAAACAACACCCAGGATTTGGAGGCAGATTTGTTGTATGTTGACAGGCAGTGATCAGGATCATCCCTAAAATACCAGGCCCTGATCTCTGGTGGTCTAGGGCTTATGCGGGATAGGCAAGCAGGAAGTACAGAAGCAGGATAGCTTGACAATTGGGGATTGGTTCTTACAATATGCCAGCCATTTCTAAGAAACAAAAAGTAACAGAAACTGTAACCAGAACTATTACCTGGGCAGCTAACAGACTGAGGTATACTGCCTCTGGCGGTGAGAGGCATCTTCTGCTGCATTTCCCCCTCTTCTAGTTTCCCCAGCAGATCTTTGCTGGGCATGTTATATGTGGTCTTCTGAGACAAGGCCCAGCTAGAAGCAGTTCTGTAACATTGCTCTGGCAGTATCTGGTCCAGGAGAGTGTCCAGTGTGCCTTGGATGCTCCTCAAATCTTTATTATTTGTGAGGGCCTTACTGGTTATTTTCTATTCTCTAGGGTCAATCATCCATAGAGCTAATGCAAAACAGGGACTGGGGTAAGCAGTCGGAAAAGGCACAAAAATCAAAGGGAATCATGTATTGAGGTCTGGAGCAATCCTGTGAACAGTGTCCTCAGGCTTCAGCCGTGTGTGGACTGATCAGCCTCCAGAGTGATCAGAGCAGGGCTTCAAGCATATTGTCTCTTCAGAGTGAGCTGTCTGGTCCAGGTAAATTCTCCAGCAGATATAAGGCTGGATTTCTGAAGCTTGTAGAGGTAGTTAATATGTACTGGAGTTGTATATGTGTACACGAATGTCAACAGGTATAGATGGTCTTTTGGTTAAACTTTTATGGAACTAGTTACAAGCTGTTTCTGTAGGGTTATGTTTTATTTTGTCAGCTTTTTAGAACTTGTGCCTGTATACTGTATGTAGTTTTTTATTTAGTTAGCTCTGTTACAAATGCATGCTTGTTGCTGCCAATAATCAAGGGTAGGCTGTAACGGGATGCTTTCTCACTAGCAGGGCCCTATAAACTTCTGTTATTTTGGCCAGCCTGAGTAGGTACAGATGAGCACTAAGTCATGCCAGGTGGAGGTCGGAGCCAGTGACACAGATGCTGAAGCCTGAGCCAGCTGTAGGGGTACAGGCGTCAGTGCTGTGGCTTGAGCTTGCGGAGCATATGGTGGGGGCAGGTCTGGCTCTGATTCAGATGGATCTTTCTGGAGTAATGGGTAAAGTTCTTCAGGCTGGGGTGGGTATTTCAGTCGTTGGATCTTGGGATGGGGCTTAGACATCTGGACAGGATCATTTTGCATTGGTGGCAGGTTTCCAAACAGCAGCAGAAAGCCGTAGAAGTAGAGCTCTGGCCAAAGTAACTTCATCCAAGTTGACCACAGCATATCTAGCCTGTCCTAACAGAGCTCCTTCCATTTATAAACGGGGTGAACTTAGCATCTGTCAGGGGGCTTATTCTAGTTATTTGGGTGGTCCAGTACAGGATGTGGCACATGACCGTTAGCTCTCGGCCTAAGGTGAGCTTGTCTGCTTTCTTGACCAGAAGGCCAATGGCTATTGGAGTGTGAAGGCAAATGGGGAGGCAGTGCTTAGTGACTGGATCCAAGTATTTGTACAGATAGGCCACCGGGCACCTCCCAGGGTGACAGTCTGAGTAAACATCATTGTTTTTGTGAACTCAAAGATCCAGATTCTAGCCAGGCATGGTGGCACATGCCTATAATCCCTGCACTTGGGAGGCTGAGGCAGGAGGATTGTTGTGAGTTCAAGGCCAGTCTGAACTACACAGCAGGACCCTGTCTCAAAAAGAAAAAAAAAAAATCCAGGTGCTATAGAAGCCAGCAATTATATGAAATCTGTGGAGTTTTTTCCTTGTAATCAGTTTCTGCCAGATACTGAAGCAGAGATTTTGTGTCTTTTCAGCAGGCAGCTTGGGTGTCATTAATCAGAAGTGCTTTTCAAAGGGGAAACGAGTATTTGAACCTCTAGGAGGTTGAGTCCAGGTCAGCTGGGAACAAGAGCTGACTGACAGGAACCAAATGAAGGCAGAAGAAGGCATTCTTTAGGTCTAGGCAGGTGTACCAGCAGGCTGTGGGTGGCAAGAGACTGAGGCAGCGTATATGGAGAGCAATCGCGGCAGCATTGGCAGCTCAGAGATCTTGAATTGGCTTTACAGGCAGGAGAGATATATTTTAGCAGTTTGAAAGTCCATTATTTTTTCTTGGGAGTCCATGATGGCAAGCAGAACAGAAAAAGAAACAGGCTGTTTCAGAGAAAAGGTGCTGGTAGCTTGGCCAAATCTATTGTTAGAACCTCCCTGAAAATAGTGGGAGAAGCCGGGCGTGGTGGCGCATGCCTGTAATCCCAGCACTTGGGAGGCTGAGGCAGGAGGATCTTTGTGAGTTCGAGGCCAGCCTGGGCCACAAAGTGAACTCAAGGCCAGCCTGAACTGCTAGCGAGACCCTGTCTCATAAAGACAAAAAAAAAAAAAAAAAAAATAGTGGGAGAGTTTTTAACCCCTTGTGGCAGTTGAGTCCAAGTGACGTGCATCTTATCTCAGGAGTTTCCCAGTTGAAGAGGCTTGTGGCTTTAAAAAAAAAAAAAAGGCTTATGGGAGCAACTTACAAGCAGAGAAAGGCATCTTTCAAATCTAGACATGGAAACCAGGTGGCATCTGGAGGTAACAGTCTAAAAAGAGTGTATGAGTGCTGGGTGTGGTGGCACACACCTGTAATCCCAGCACTCCGGAGTTGAGGCAAGAGAATCGTTGCATGTTCGAAGCCAGCCTCAGCTACAAAGTGAGCTCAAGGCTAGCCTGAACTGTGTAGTGAGACCCTGTCGCAAAAAGACAAAAAAAAAAACAGAGTATGAGTCAGGAAATGCAGAGTTTAAGGTGATGGCTGCATTGGTTGTTGATGTCACAGAGATCTTGCCCAAGATGATTAACAGTCTGCCACGCTGGATTTGGCTGTATGCCTGTTTGTGCTTCCCATGACATCTAACAGCAGCAGTGGAGGGGAGGGTCACAGTGAGGCCCCATGTTTGATGGCCAGGCCCAGAGGCGAGTCTTTAGCTCATACCTCTGGGAGAAGTTTTCAGAATTTCAGGATTGTAGTTATCTGTCTCAGGCTACTGCAGGCATCATGTTCCTCTTGGGGAACAGTCAGAGTTGAAGGTGTAGGGTTAAACGAGAGGGAGGCTCACTGGCCTGGTGCAAAGGAGACTGTCGTTTCTCACTTGAAGAGGAGGTCTCTTCCTAGAAATGGTATGGGGACCGGCTTACATAAGAGATGTCGTCCCAGGCTGCAAGTTTGTGCCTGGCAGAAGGGGCAAGAGGCAAGACCCCTGGTTGCCCCAGTGATGGTACTATTGGCTCCCAGTGACCCAGCTGAAGAAGTGAGCCCAGTCTGGCCTAGTCTGAGCCAATCAGACCAATGAAAGGGCTGTAATCTGAATGGGCATTTAATTTTTAGTGTCCATAGTCCTTATATCAGGCTTCTGGATAACAGTAGTAACTTTGACATATTTAGAAGGGCTTGCTAGATATAGTGACCTTTGGGAAAGGCCATGGTAACTTATTCATCAAGGCTGACAGTGCAGTTTTTCCTCAGTCAAAATGTGGAACTCAAAAGGAATTGCAGACAGTCATCTCAGGTGGGCTTTAGAGGACGCCATCTGACCAAGATAGGATGCAGAAAACTGTGGAGGAAGGGCCTCTGTGGCCAAATGCAGGCAGTGGCCGGCTGGAACCAGATCAATTGGCTGGAAGTAGATGAGTCAGGAGCAGGGAGTGAGGCCATAAGTATTGGCACCAACTGCAGTGGCTGAGGAGGGTACCAAGGTGGAATTCTCAGCAAAAACAGGACTCTTCCCTTTGTCACTGAGATGCAGAGAGTGGTTTGGTTTCATTTCTAACCCTGTAAAATCCTTTTTCCTGCAGTTAGATTTTGACTAATTTATTCCCATCTCTTACTTCCTATGTATGTTGTGTACCCTGGAACACTGGCACAACAGACAAAGGGTGGCTGCCCTGCAGAGGCCATTCGGGTGCCCGCCTGGCTGCATTTCTCATGGAATTTAGGCACGACTTAGCTGAGGAGGGTGCGAGGCCTCTGTTGTGCCATACGTCGATTGCCATGGAACTGCAGGTGAAGGCCCAGTCAGCCACCACAACCAGTGCTTCCCAGTCATGGTGCACAGACGGAGAAGCCTGTGGCTTACGCCGGCTCTTCCACTCACTCACACATTTATTCCTCAGGCACTCAGAGGTTAAACATTCCAACTCCCTTCCCTTGGGCATGGTCCTAATGGGAGTCAATCAGAGCCCGTTTTGCTTAAGCTGAGCAGGGGTGACAAACTAAGTGGGGTGCCCCCTGGGGTCTTACTGAAATCAGGCAGGCAGGCAGACAGACTGTATCTTCCTCCCTTTGGGATCCAGTGTGAGCTGCTCAAGTGGGAAACCAGGAATCCTCCTCCAGACCTCTAAGGGGACTCAGGAAATCTTGAGGGCGCACCTTCCTGGTGGAACCTGGAGAGACCCTTGCTCTATCCTCAAGGGCCCCGACTGATGACCAAAGAGGTCAGCATGGTCAGTTTTCCCAGCTGACTCACCAGATGGCAATGTCAAGCAGAAACTCTGAAACAACACCCAGGATTTGGAGGCAGATTTATTTTACATTGATGGGCACTGAGTGGGGTCATTCCCCAAATTTCAGGCCCTGATGTCTGTTGGTCTAGGGCTTATAGGGGATAAGCAAGCAGGAAGTAGAGAAGCAGAATAGCTTGTCAATTGGGGATTGGCTCTTACAATGTGCATCATAGTGACCAGCTGTTTCTAAGAAACAAAAGTAACAGGAACTATTACTTTATATAATAGTATATAATAGTACTATTACTTTATATATATAACAATACATAACATAAAGAGAGATCTACCTCACTTCTCTTTCTTTTCCACAGTGGCAGCTTCTGAACTACATGTTGGTACGTGTGTGTTCTCACAGACTTTGTTTCAGTGCTTTTCGTAGCTATATGGAGCACATATAGATTAGTGTTTTTCTTTTATAAAAAGATAATTGTACTACATACTGTTCTGAAGTTGTGTTGTCAGCGTTTGCTCTATCATGGGCATCTTTCCAAGGGAGTCTGTGTATCTCTGGTTCATTCTTATGTAGGGGCTGCACAGTATCCCATTGTGTGTGTGTGATTTTTTCCTCCCTCATAATACTGGAATCAAACCAGGGCCTACTAAATGTTAGGCAAGCACTGTGTTACTGTGTTACACACCCCAGCCCAGATGCGTGGTATTTATTGCTTTTCCTTCCTGGAAGTAAGGATTCAACCCAGGGCCTTTGCACTGACTACATCCCCAGTCCCACCCCCCACCTTTAATTTTTTAATTTTGCGACAGGGCCTCCGTAAGTCAGCTAGTTGTCAAGGATGGCCTCAAACTTGGGACCCTTCTGCCTCCGTCTGCCAAAGTTGAGTATTTTTTCATTGATGGTGATGGAGCTAGAACCTCCCACATGCTAGGGAAGTGCTCTGTCACTGAGCTACGTTCCCAACCCTGTCTGTCCTTCCTTTTTTGACAGGGTCTTGCAGTATAGCCTTGGCTGGCCTTTAACTTGCAATCCTAGGAATTCCAGCATGTTCTCCCATGCCTAGTGCTCTCTCGTTCTCTCTCTGTGTTTTATTTTGAGGCAATGTCTTTCTAAGATTCCCAGTCAGAACTTGAACTTACAGATCTCCTGCCTCAGCCTTTCAAGTGCTGGAATTACAGACTTGCACCACTGTACCTGGCTGTATCACGTTCTTGATAGCATTAGTGGAATATCCAGATTTACAGTGATGCAGATGCAAAAATTTTCTACGCCTATGTGAGGATTCTTCCAGATATGTGATTCTGGACCAGGAGAAATTTTGATGATATCTAGAAGCTTTTGTTTTTGTTTTGGTTCTTTGAGATGGGGTCTCACTGTGTAGCCCAGGCTGGCCTTGAACTCACAGCAATCCTGCTTCACCTTTCTGAATGCTAGGATTACAGATGTGTACTACCACACCAAACCTGTTATTTTTATTTTGAAAGGGTCTTGCTAAGTTGCCCAGGCTATAATTGGATTTAGGATTCTCCTCCTTCTGCCTTCCAGAGTGTAGCTTTACAGGCATGTGACAAAGATGTTACAATAGCAGGAAAACATTTTTCCAGCACTGGAAAGGCTGAGGCAGGAGGATCACCACAAGTTTCAGTACAGCCTGGGCTACATATTGGGTCCAAGGCCTCCTTAACTACTTGGCAAATCCCTGTCTCAAAAACCAAAAAAGAAAAAAAAAATTAATGACATTTTGCATTTCAAAAGACAGGATACAAGGAAAGGGCCCAAAAAGGAATATGTGCCATAAAGAGTGTTAAGATGCTAGGGTTCTGTTGGGTATGCTAGTGGATGGCTGTAATCCCAGCTATTTGGGAGGCTGATGCAGGAGGTTCGCAAATTTTGGCCAGCCTGGACAAGACTCTGTACCAGTCAAAATAAAAGCAAAGGGCTGGGTGTGTAATCCAGTGCTAGAGTATTTGTCTTGCATGCATTAAGGCCCTGGATTCAAATCCTGGTACCAGGAAAAAAAGCCAGGCATGGTGATATACACTTATAATCCCAGTACTCTGGGAGGCTGAGACAGGAGAATTGAAAGTTTGAACCCATCCTGGCCATTGTAGCTAGATTGTGTCTTATAATAAAAGATTTTAAAAGGGAAAGGGATGTGGTTCAATGCAAAGGCCCTGGGGACCACAAAAATAAAGATGGTAGGGTTTTTCTTTTACCCTTTCTTATACACTTTCTGTAAGTTTATCAATATTTCTGTAATATAAAAAGTATTGGTGTCTAACCATTTACTCATTAACAATTTTCTAAGCCTTTGCTGTGAAGACTGCTGATCTCTGAGCCATAGCTAGGTGACTGAGTCCCTCCCTGCCTAGTTGGAGCCCCTTTCCCATGGGCTTAGGGAGCAGAATACACATTAATTAGTTCTGGGAATGCTAGGCGAGACATACACACATTTCCAGGAGGGGGTGCTCTGCAGCTGAGCTCCCGTGGAAGAGAGGAGTTGGCCTTAGAAGAGAGGAGGGAACTGGGTAGATGCAAGGCTGGTGGCTAGGAATGCCCGCAGTGTTTCCTAGGCCAGAAGTGCCAGACCACACCACGTAAGCAAGGGCAGGGAGGGTAGGCCAAAGTGAGGCTGATGCTGTCAGCAGGGACTGGCCCAGGTGGGGCCTGGCGGCATCATTTCATAGCTCAGCTCAGCCCCACTGTGCCAGGCCAGGCTGAGGCATGTGCAAAGACCGGGGAAGAGAAAGGCGAAGGCGCACAGGCCCACTGGGCTTCTCCTTTGTGTAACGGGGCTTGTTAGAGAATCCCAAGCCCTGCTCTCTGGCCCCACGTGTCTGACAGTCCCTCTCAGGGTTCACTTAATTGGGCTGACACTACACTAAGCCAGAGCTTGCCATAAAGTTGCCAGAAGTCATGGAAAGCCAGTTATTACCGGAGGGAATGATTCCCATGATGAAGTCTGTTCATTCAGTCCCTAGGTAGGGAGTGCGACTGGCAAGATCTCCTCTCCAGCCCTGGACGTGCAGGGTGAGCAGGGCCAAGGCTGTGTTTCCTGGGCTTGCATTCGAGAAACAACTGCACAAAATCAGCATCACAGCCAAGGAAACAAGGCTGGCTGAGCTGTTTTAGACAGACGGCCACACAGAGGGCTGCTGTGTGGAGGTGATGTTTGAGCAGAGGCCTGTAAACCTGCCTTCGTGCTCACTCCGTTCTCTTGCATTTAGCTTGACACTGATGGACATTGGACAGGCCAGAGGCAGGGATGGTCGGCTATGACCCGAAAGCAGACGACAGGAACAACTCCAAGTTTGAGGTGGTGGTGGCAGGGTCTGTGTCTGGACTTGTTACGCGTGTGCTGATCAGTCCCTTGGATGTCATCAAGATCCGTTTCCAGGTACCTTTTCCCCTTTATCTCTGTAATAGGCTAGGTGGCAAGTTCAGTCCTTCTTGCCAAGGCAGTTCCTATAGCTTGGAATTTTGTCAAAGTAAAGCACTTTGTTACCTGCTACCTTTTCTGAGATTTTCCCTTCTTATTCTACTCCATCTGCCACCGTCCTGATTTCTTTGCTTTTGGTCCTCAGCTCCAGATTGAGCGTCTGTCTCATCGTGACCCGAAAGCTAAGTATCATGGGATTCTCCAGGCCTACAAGCAGATTTTGCAAGAGGAGGGCCCTACAGCATTCTGGAAAGGTCACATTCCAGCCCAGCTTCTCTCCATAGGCTATGGTGCTGTCCAAGTAAGTGGCAGAGGCCCTGGCCAGGCCTGGCTCGTGTTGCTCAGTGGAGGGGCAGAGGTGGGGTAATGCGGCAGGAATACTGCTGGGCTGCAGAGAGGGCACCCGTGCTTCGCCCTTGGCTTAGCAGCAAACTGCCTGAGCCCACTCAGCTGTACCTTTCTTCCCTATCCCATCTGTGTCTTGGTGATTTAGGGGTTGCACCGTGTCCCTCTGAGGTTGGCAGAGGGCAGTACCAGCGCTTTTCATGGCTTCTTGCTCCTTGTTACTTTTTCCTTCTGGGAGGGCATAGCGGGTGCAGTTGCCTGACGGTGTTGTTAGTAATGGCTGCTTGCACCCTGTGGGCCTAGCTTATGGGCTGAGCTCTTACCACTATTTCACAACAGTCCTGCAAGTTTAGTTCTCTTGTCACTCTGATCTTTCAGCTAAGACTGAGCCACAGAAAGCTTATGTCCCCAGCACTTAGGAGGTTGAGGCAGGAAGATCATTGCAAGTTTGAGGCCAACCTAATCTACACAATATGTTGAAGGCCCACCCATACTACATGGCAAGACCCCGTCTCAAAAAAAAAAAAAAGCTTACATCATCAACCCAACAAAAGTGCTAGTGAAAAGGTGGCAGGGAAGCTCAGTGGTAGACAATGAGCAAGACCCAGAGTAAGTTGTGCAGGACTCAGGTTTAAGTATCTCAACAAATAAAAATAAAGTAGTAGAGGGAGAAACGCATCCCTGCCCACACAGCTAGCCCCAGAGCGATCCCTGGCCCTCGTCCTACCACAGATGTGACACCCCTGCCATTCCAGGTCTCTGTCTGGCACACAATGTGGTAAATAAATGCTGGGGTGTCCAGAGGTGGCGGGAGGATCTGAGTGTGGGGCGATGCCCAGGAACATGTTCCCCACAGTCTCCTCTCGGCTGGAGCGAATCTCTAACAGCAGCACCCCAGCGGTGCTGAAGGTCCCCCACCTCCAGTCAGGCAGTGGTCACCTTTCCCTCGTACTCACAAAATTAAGTGAACCAGCAGAGTTTTCTCCATGTGCGTTGGCCTATCTATGTAGGTGTGTGTGTATTTATTTTTGCGCTACCAGGGCCTTTTATGTGCTAGGTAAGTGCTGTACCACAGAGCTACACCGGAAGTCCTCCCCCAGCCCTCTCAGTCCCTTGCTGGCTTTTTGAGACATGATCTCACTGTGTAGCCCAGACTGGCCTTGAACGCCAGTTGCCTTACCTCCCTCTCCATATGCAGTGGTGCCTCCGTTCAGGAACTTAATTTGTGTTACAGTTTGGGGAAAGAGGGCCATGGCTGTTTGTCACTGATGTGGAGTTTGTGAATGGAAGCAAAATTGTGTCACTTTTGTTTGAGAACCAAATTGTTTGGGAACAAAAGCATTCATGAACCAAGGCATTGCTGTACTTTGGATTTCTTTCTTCAGTAATGGGAACTGAACCTGGGATCTTTGATATTTGTACTGATTATACCAGCTTTTTGTTTGTTTGTTTTTTGAGGCAGAGCCTCATTGAATTTGTGATCCTTCTGCCTCAGCCTCCCAGATTTGTGAAATTATAGGTGTGTACCACCACACCCCCTCCTTGTTTTTTTTTTTTGCTTTGTTTTGTGTTTGTGCTGCTAGGAATGTGACCCACAGCCTCAGTCATGCTGGGCAAGTGCTCTGCCACTGAGCTGCAGCCCCAGCCCCTCGTATAAATTTCTTTTTAACGCTTTGGTAAGATTATTCAAGGAGAATATAAAAGGGCATGTGAATTGTTTTGTTTCGTTTTTCTTTTCTCTCTGCTTGAAGGTGAAAGATCTGAGTTAACGTAGAATTACATGAGTAGTTCTTGTACTCGTCACTGTCTTTAGTGTCTCTAGCTCCTTCTCCTCCGGAGCCTGGCCTCACTGGGTGGCGGGTGGCGTGCTGGGGGCACTTGGTCTCCGCCATCACCCCTCCAGCCATCAGTGACTTCTTCACTTGCTCCTGCAGTTTTTGTCATTTCAACTGCTGACCGAGCTGGTCCACAGAGCCAACATATATGAGACCCACGAGTTCTCAACACACTTTGTGTGTGGCGGGCTGTCTGCCTGCATGGCCACCCTCGCTGTACACCCGATGGATGTTCTGCGCACTCGCTTTGCAGCTCAGGGTGAGCCCAGGGTGAGTGGTCAGGGCTCGATGGCTGGGGGCGGGGTGACGAGAGAAGGAAGGTGTGTGGGGGGTGGGGTTCCTGTCCCTAGGAGGAGCAGGGCGTGGGGAGCCCTGGGTTCTGAAGGCAGCAGCCGGATAGATGGTCAAGCCCGTACCCATGGCCAGCAGTGCGCAGGGGGCTCTGTGTGCCCAAAAGAACCGACAGCCTCCCTGGGGAGATAGAATCTACTGTGTGAAACAGACCAGAACAAACACGTAGGCTGTGGTGGAGCTGGATGAAGACAGGCACCCAGAAAAGTGAGACTGCAGAACTCTGGCTGTGGGAGTGTCCTTGGTCTCACAAAGAATAGGTTGAAAGAAATGGGAAGCTGAGCCAGACTTCAGGAAGGACTTCCTGAATGAGAAGACAGACCTCCGCCACAGTATCTGCTTCCTAGGTACACTTAGGAATGGCATCGTGCGTGCGTTTTCTCAGCCAAGAAAGGAGGATTCTCCCGCTGTCTAACTTTTGCTTTAGTAGGAAGGGAAGGCAGTTTATTTAGAAATTTCAACTGGGATACCTTTAAGAATTGCTGTGGCTTTAGTTCTTGCAGTTCTTCACATTAATCAGGGTGGAGATCCTGTGTGGGGAAGACCGTCTTATTGAGACGCCGTGAGGACATTTTGGTTGGGAAGGGCAAAGTTCCCTGGGAACAGCTGAGAGACAAGGAGGAAGCATAAGCGAAATGGAGGTGGAGGGTGGTGGCGCACACCTGTGACCCCCGCTGGCTGGAGCTAAGCTGTTCATCTGACTTTTCGAGAAATCAGACCAGCCTCGGCTACACAGTGAGCTGAAGGCCATCCTGAACTGCATAGCGAGACCCTGTCTCAAAAAGACAAAATTAGGATTAGAGAGAGAATAGCACAATTTCTCAGACCCGTCAGTTCCAGTTGGCACCATAATGAAGTTCCTTCTGCCTTGATCTCTTCACAAAAAGTTAACCTAACCAGTTTTGTTCTGTCTCCCTGTCTACTCCTACAAAGAAATTAAATTTGAAATGACCTATCTGCTCTTTTTATTTCTTCTTTAGAAACAGAAAAGCAAAGTTGGGGCCCTGGGCAGGACCTGTGCTCTTGCTGATGGCTTTCCCTTAGAGCCTGGTACAGCGGTGCTTAGTTCACCAACTGAGGGACCTCTGCACTGTCACAGAGGTCCCTGGGGTGAAGTCCTTCAGCATGGCTGCCAGTGTTCTCAGACTCCCATAGCATTCTCGGAACTGCTGTTAGCTGGCTGTCTCACCAAATCTGGGCTGGGCCAGGTCACAGCCTCTTAGAACGTTTCAAATCAAATATAAAGTTGCTTTGTAGGATATTGGTTGCAGTGGAGCAGGCCTGTAATCCCAGGTCTTGGAGGGGATTGCAAATTCAAAGTCAGCCTGGGGCCAAGGATACAGCTCAGTGGCACAAGCACCTGCCTGGCAAGTGCAAGGTCCTGAGTTCGATTCCTGGTACAAAAAAAAAAGCCAGCCTGGTCAATGTAGTCAAACCCTTGTTTCAAACAACAAAAAATCTAAAAGGGCTAGAAATATACCTCACTGTGAGGCTCTGGGTTCAATTCCCTAGTACCACCTCCCCCCAAATCAAATGTTTGTTTGTTGATTGAGACAGAGTCTTTCTATGTGGTTCAGGCTGGCCTTGAACTTGCTATATAGCCCAGCTGGCCTCAAACTCACGGTGAGCCTCCTCCCTCAGCCTCGCAAGTGCTGGGATTACAGGGATGTGCCGGTATGCCCAGCATCACACTATACTTTTTGATGTTCTGAGGATGGTGTAGTGACTTTAGTGACTTTTTTTTTCTTTAGTATTGGGGATTGAGTCAAAGGCCTTCATACTGAGCTGTAGCCTCAGTATTTTTTTGTTTTGTTTTGGTTTTTTGAGACAGGGTCTCACTAAACCACTAAGTTTCCCAGGTGAGGCTCAAACTTGTGATCCTCCAGCCTCACCTTCCCAGCATACTGGGATTATAGCCCTATACCACCACACCTGCCTGTGCTGTCTCTTTGGAAACATGTTTTTGTGCATACATATAGCTTCTTTTTTTTTTTTTTTTTTTTGTGGTACCAGGGATTGAACTCAGGATCTTGTATTTGTCAGGCAGGCGCTTATGCCACTGAGGTATATCGCCAGCCCTGTGCATACATGTAGCTTAACAGTCATGTAAGTGTCTAGAATGGAGAGCTGCCAGAAAGCTCCACTCTTTAAATTTTTGTCCAGTGTTTTCCTGGCCTGTCTTCTCAGCAGAAGAAGTTATGCTACTGTTAGCTGTGTATTTACATGGGGAAAGAGCTGTGTGGGCTGATTCAGGACTAACTCCACCTTGCTGAGCGCACTCAAGGTGCTTGTGTGCATGTCCAGGTCTATAAGACCCTGCAAGACGCCATGGTGACCATGTACAGGACTGAGGGGCCCATGGTCTTCTACAAAGGCTTGGCCCCCACCTTGATTGCCATCTTCCCGTACGCTGGGCTGCAGTTCTCCTGTTACAAGTCCTTGAAGCGCGCCTATGACTGGGCCATCCCGGCTGATGGGAAGCAAACTGGTGAGCTACTCCACAGCCGATCACCTCAGCCTGCACGCATGTCCCTCCCTGAGTCAGGAAATCATTTTCTGTCAGAAGCTCAGGCGCCACTGTTCTCTGTACCCGGCCCTGTAGCGCGGCCATTGCATGGGCAAAGCCAGCAGCTAAGAGATGCGTTTGTTCCTCCAACTCTTTCAATGCCCGTCATTACCATCACTGAAATTTCTTTCCAGTGATGGGTCCAGGGTTCTTTTTGTCAGAAACACAGCTTATAAACTGCCTGTTGTTTTTGGTTGTGGTTTTGGTTTTTTGGTTTGCTGTTGCTTGGCAGAGAGAGACAAGCTATTCCCTTTCCAGCATGGGTCTGAGTCTTCTGGTGGAACCTGCAGGCCCTGTGGCCTCCAGCTGGGGGACTATTGCATAGAGACTCAGCCCTGCTACCCTGCCCTGTCCAGTCTACAGTCAGTTACCACTCATGCCGCCAAGTAGCTTAAATTCCCCTTTGAGATCAGGGATGCTTATGGGGCTTGGGTTTGTTTGGAGGAGGATTGGACCTAATGACCTTGAAGCCATCCTTCATTAATTACATTCTCCCAGTCTTCCCTCTAATCTTGCTTCTGTGGTTCAGGAAACCTGAAAAACCTGCTTTGTGGCTGTGGAGCTGGAATCATCAGCAAGACCCTTACGTATCCCCTGGACCTCTTCAAGAAACGGCTGCAGGTTGGCGGGTTTGAGCACGCCAGGGCTGCCTTTGGCCAGGTGAGGCGCTGTGCACAGACAGCTGTGGCCCTGGCACTAACAGGGCACATAAAGGGACCCACATGTAGCTCCTGACCAGTGGGCAGCACTGGCCCCTGTATGCCCAGCCTGTCCTCTCTAATCTTGTTACTTTGCATAAACACATTTTAACAAGTATGGATTTCACCGAATGCAAGGCTTTGTAACCTCCCCTTTCCATTTACCAATTGCCCTGAAGACAGTTTGAATTTGGACAGGGACAGCATCCAGGATGGAGGAGGGAGGCCCTGCCCTTTTTGTTGTTGATGGTGGTGGTTTTTTTTTTTTTTTTTTTTGAGACAAGGCCTCACTATGTAGTCCAGCCTGATCTTGAATTTAGTATATACCTCAGGCTGGCCTTGACCTCATGGTGATCTTCCTGCGTGCAGACTACTGGCATTACAGGCGTGCACCACCACACTCAGCAAAAGAGGCCCTATTCTTAATGAAGACCGGTGTGCTAGTCTGGCCAGCAGTTGGGGTGAGCTGAGGAGGCTCGTGGAAGGACCAGTGGGAGCCAAGGTCAGGGAGAGAGGTTGGGGCCACTGGTGGAATGCCTCAAACACCAGGCTGGAGAACTTGGCCTTGATTCTGTGATGTCACCATCAGGGGTTACTGGAACTTAGAAGAAAGCAAGGCGCTGCCGGGGACATGGGTCGGACAGTAGTCTGTGATGAGGGGAGGCAGGGAGGCCAAGCTGAAGGTCCAGCACTGGTCATGCTAAGTTAGCAAGGGCAAGATTCAGATCTGCTTGGGTGGTAAATGGGAATAGGATAAAGAATCCAAAACACCTCTGGAGAGAGGGATCCTGCATTGTCGCCGGGTCCTTCAGAAGCGTAGTGATATCCTAAGCCTCCTCGGCAGGAAGGAGCTCTGTGCAGCTGCTGAGTTCCTGGTATTTCATCTCTTCAATCTGATTTAGCCCACTTGGAATAGACAGAATGAAGGTGTCTATTTTGTGTTCTTTCCTTCATTTGGCAAATATTTACTAGGAGCGGTGATACGCCAGGTGCATCCCTATTTTTGCCAACTTTCTCTTCAACTTGTCTGTCCTCTCCCCAGGTGCGGAGCTACAGGGGCCTCCTGGATTGCACCAGGCAGGTGCTACGAGAAGAAGGCACCCGTGGCTTCTTCAAGGGTCTGTCCCCAAGCCTCCTAAAGGCTGCCCTCTCCACAGGCTTCGTGTTTTTCTGGTATGAGTTCTTCTGTAACCTTTTCCACTGCGTGAAGAAGGAGGGCAGCTAGCTCTGAGAGTGAAAAGGCCCTAAGCTGTTCACTGGAGGGCACCTCCCAAAAGAAGCAAGACTCAGCCTTGGAGCCCATGCTGCACTGAGAGGTGCTGCCTGACCTGAGCACCAGGAGAGGGATCCTGAGCATGAAGTATCACTGGGAGCGAGGTGGCAGCCTTGGCCTGTCAGCTGGGACACCAGCGCAGGGCAAGGACTTTCTCCATGAAAGAACAGCAGTACCCAGACTCAGCTGTGGGACCAATGCCAGCAAGAAGCAGCTTGCAGTCATTTCTCCTCTGCCTGTCCTAAACCCAGAAGGATCAGGTGCCGTCTGCCCCTTCATAGCCAGTCCTCTGTAAGAACTCTCAGTTCTGGAAGAGGCTGAGGCTCCAGTGCAGAAGGCTGGACTTAGGCTCTGTGCAGGAGTCTGGTCCCCACACTTGGCTTTTTCACATCAACTTATTCAGCAGACATTAAAGCAAAAAGCACATTCTTTATCTTGCTCTTCCACCTTCCTTTTGGTTTTTTTGAGACTTGGTCTCCCTTTGTAATCCTGGCTATCCTTTACTTTGAGGCTATCTTCCTGCCTCAGCCTCCTGGGTGCCGAGATTACAGGCATGAGGCACCAAGCCTGACCTCTTCTACTTTCCTATACCACCCACGTCCTTGTTCAGAGAGGATGAAGGAAGGGACCCTGCCTTCCTCACATTCTATCTGGCTCAGCAGTTGCAGCCCCATTCCCAGATCTAGAGGGAGTGTCCCAGCTGAGTCCCTGCTTCTGAGCCACCCAAGCCCCAAGCTCTGCATCTGTAAAGGTTGGCGCACCAGGCTGAGTCTTCTGGGATGGAGCATGTCAGAGCAGGCAGGTGCTGAAGAGCAGGCAGGTGCTGAAGAGCAGGAGAAGGTCAAGGTGCAGCCCTTCCCCCGGATGGCTCCCCTTTCACTGGTGCAGGGCCTCAGAGCCTGCCAGCTGCTGCCTGTCTGTGCCCACTCAGTGTCCTCCCAGGCTCAGCTTGGAACTGCATGTGTCCTCTGTGACTCCACAATGGCCATGCCCCAGAAGCAGCCCAAGGACAGGGGTGGAAGAAGGGGCTGGGCAGACACCCTGGCAAGGGCACAGTTGGCACCTAGGGGTTACTAGAGCCCAGGGATCCACACACGTATGTCTGGATGCAGAAGAAAAACTTGGGTTACAGGGATACAAAAGAAAATACAGACCCTGACTGCCACCCTTGCTGCCCTGTGCGTGGTTGTGGGCTTGGCTGGGGGTGGTTACCCTGCCTCCTCCATGCGCTCCGGCTCCAGCCCCTGCGTGGAGGGAAGCAGCATCTGCCAGGAGCAGCCCTAGCGTGTGGCCGCTGCCCCTCCCCCAGTGAGTTCTGGGCCCTTCTCACCTTCCAGCTGGACCCTGGCTGCGGAATGTGAAGATGCATGTTGCAGCTGGAGGGTACAAGGCGCACCACAGGGTCTTGGCTAAGGAGGCCTGGGCAGCTGCCTGATTTTTGTTGGTTTTTTTTTTTGTTGTTGTTGCAGTGCTGGGTATTGAACCCTGGTTAGCACATGCGCAGCAAGTGCTCCACCACTGAGCTGTATCCCCAACCCACAACTGCATGTTTATGAAATTCCACTGAAGTAGAGTTTATATTCCTCTCTTGTCACAGTTGAATTGTCCAGAAAGGGACACAAAAATGTGACTGCTCTGGCAGCTTTTTAACGAGAGGAGAAAACTTTGGCAATACGAATCCACCATCAGGACTTGTCCATCTTGAGCTAGGGGCGCAGAGAGTGGCGAAGCTCACTGCCCCAAACCCCTGAGAAAGACAGAGTGGCACCTTGTTGCCCACTACTATCCCATAGCCTGCCCCCTGGATTTGAAACTTGCCCAGGCATTGGAGCGGGACACCCCATCCGCCTCTCTACCTTGGGTGCGAGCGTGGACGCCACACGGCCAGGGAAGGTGCCTCCCGAGCGTGAGCACGGGCTGCCAGTCGCAGTCCTGCGGCCCTCAGCGGCCGGCCACGCCCTCTGCGGGGCTCCTCCCACGCCATGCGGCCTGGTGAGGCTCCTCCGACCCGGGTCACCTGAGTCCCGCCACACCACGGAATTAGGGACCGGGTGGGGTCTCACCGTGCCAGACCAAGGATGTCATGCGGGCCAAGGCCGGTCTGCCCCAGCACGGACGAGCCGCCGTGGCCCTGGTCAGGGCCAGAGCGCCCCGGGTGAGGAGGGCACAGGGGCAGGGTGAGCGTCTCCTGACTCCGTGCGCCAGTGTTGCAGAACTTTCGCGCCGCCTCCTCCACCTCGCCTTACGCTGGGCATCGCGCCGGGGGCGGCGGGACACGAGGGCAGCGCTCTGCCCGCCAGGCGGCGCTAGGTAGACAACCCTCGCGCCGTGCCCGGGCGCTGAATTTAGTGGCCCCGCGCACGGGCGCGCGCGCCATGCCCGCCGTAACCCCGGGCACACGCGCAGCGCCCGCCCGGCGGGTGGGGCCCGGCGCTCTCGCCGCCTCTCCCGCTGTGGGCTTCCTCCCCGCGGCTTCCCCGGCGGGCCTCGCGCGGCGGGAAAGGGCGTTCTGGGCTTGGGGAGGCTGCTGAGGTTTGAGGATCCCTAAAGTCGCTTTCTGGCCAAAGGAAAGGCTCCGAGTCCCGAAGGGAAACTCCAGCGAGAACCACCCTTTAAGGGGAAGATCCAGAATGCAGCTCAGAAATTAGGAGTCCCAAGTGGGTAGGGCCGGGTTTCTGCCACTCGGGAGCCCAGTTTAACCAGTCGAAGCTGGCCGGGACAGTAGGAGTTCCGACTCCGAGCGACGGCGGCGGCTGACCAGGCTCTGACACCCGGCCGCGCAGGCCTGCCGCCGCCCGACGGCCGCAGGGGTGGGTTTTGTGGACTGAGAGGGATATTGGTGAAAGCTGGTCGAGAAGCTTGGAGGGAGGGGCTGAGGCCCCTGCTGTTGTGGAGCGGTCCGCAGCTTAAAGCCTTTAGCCTGTCACTTGCCTGGAATCTAGCTGAGATAGCAGCTTCCCGGCCGGTTTGCATAGGAAGCTCCACACCTCCTCCAGCTCAACCAACCCTGCCCCCAGATCTACCTGACAGCGGCTGAGAACAACCTGCCTCCTGCTGGGACCGGAGGGTAGGTGCATTCACCGTCATCTGTTTCATCCCAGATGTCTGGGGTTTCCTAAGCTGAGGAGCAGGTGTCTCAGGCTCCACCAGAAGCCAAGTTTGGCAGGCTGTCAGTCAACCACCGAATGGCGTGGACCCATGCACCTGTCCCAAGCACGGGCTGGCCCCACCCAGGGAAGCAGGAGGGGGAACTTTCGGGCCTGTGCTGCACATCTGTGGTTTCTCCCGTCTCTTCCCTTCCTCAGGTGCTGTCCTTAGTTCCAGCCCAGTGAAGAGCTGCTGGGGCTGGGTGGTCATGGGGGAGGCCGGTAGAGAGGAGTATAAAATCCAGTCTTTTGATGCAGAGACCCAGCAGCTGCTGAAAACAGCACTCAAAGGTGAGCAAGGGAAGCCTCAGGAGCCAGGCAATGCCCAAGCCTTCTTTCCCCTTCACTTCCTGAGAATACGAGTCACAGGCTAACTCTTGCACTGGAAAGACAAGCTACCTTTAGATTAGTATCTGGAAGGATTAATCACAAAGTCATCTCTCCTGCAGTAAAGCTTTTTAAATTTTTTATTCTTTTGTCTTTTTGAGATAGGATCTCACTATGTGGTCCAGGCTGGGCTTGAGCTCTTTGTAGCCCAGCATGGCCTTGAACTCACAACAATCCTCCTGCCTCCGCCTCCCAATTGCTGGGATTACACGTGCGTGCCACCACATCTGGCTGGTAAAGCCTTTTTTAAAAGTACTCTTTCATGAGTACATAGTTCCTACCCTTTAAGCCTTAACACTTGATTTGCTGGTTTCTGTGTTGCTGCTGCGGCTCTCTTAAATGTGTGATGCTCCCTGACTTGGGAAAGAGGAGGATCTGGTTTGGCAGAAGAGATATGTAACTGCCTTGGACCAGTGGCTTCCCGCCACACTCAGGAGGGAAGTTTGACCTGGCTAGCAATTAGCAAGGCCCTGAAGTGCCAAGGGGAGGCCCTAAGCCTGTGGGATAAGCCCTGCACAGCCTGCTCTTTTAGGGGCTGTGGACAGTGTGTGTGTTACAGGAACACTGCTCTGTGAAATTGCTGTGGAAGACTCAGGGCTCAGGGTTTCTTCCTCGACCCAGTGCCAGCCAGAGATGTGCAACCTAATAAAATACACCTGTACTTTGATTGGTCGCTACAAGCCACATAACCATCCTTACTTTCTCTAGTGAGCAACCAGAGGAAACTGCTAGGGCTGCTCATACATACCAGTAGTTATTGTGCCTTCTCTGTAGGATTTTTTGTTTTTGCAGTACTGGAGTTTGAACCTAGAGCCTTCACAGTGAATTACATCTCCAGTTGGTTGCTTGGTTGATTTTTTGAGATAGGGTCTCCCTAAATTGCTGAGTTGCCTAGGTTGGGTTCAAATTTGTAATCCTGCCTCAGCCTCCCAGAGTGCTGAGATTACAGGCCTGCTTCACCATGTCCCACTCCTCTTTTTTTTTTTTTTTTTAAAGTTTTGGGCATCAACTCCAGGGCCTTGTCCATGCTAGGCAAGGGCTCTACCACTGAGTGACACCCCCTTCATCTCTAAATTTAAGCATATAGTGGGAGTGCACTACTGCGAACATCTCAGGTCGCTCTTGGAAGCAGGTGAAGGCAAACATGAACAGGCAGCTCTAGATTCCCCTCCTGTCTCTATCCCAGATCCAGGCGCTGTGGACTTGGAGAAAGTGGCCAATGTGATTGTGGACCATTCTCTGCAGGACCGTGTGTTCAGCAAGGAAGCAGGACGCATGTGCTACGCCATTATCCAGGTTGGGGGGTTGGTAGAAGACAGGGAGCTGCTCTGTGGAAGGCTCCTCAAGTGGGCAGAGGCCAGCCAGCAGGACAGAGATGCAAAGGGCAGAGAGGACAGGTGGGACGGCGTTAGCACCAGCCCCTCCCTCTCACTACCCTCTCCCTGGCTCACAGGCAGAGAGTAAGCAAGCAGGCCAGAGTGTCTTCCGGCGCGGACTCCTCAACCGACTGCAGCAGGAGTACCAGGCCCGGGAGCAGTTGAGAGCACGCTCGCTGCAGGGCTGGGTCTGCTATGTCACCTTTATCTGCAACATCTTTGACTACCTGAGGGTGAGGGCTGGACAGTCTCCCTGTGAGGTGGAGATGGCCTGTACCCTAAGGCCCATGCCAAATTGTTTTCCATGGCCGCTAACACTGCCATTCTGGCCTCTCTTCCTCACCCCCAAACAGGTGAACAACATGCCCATGATGGCCCTGGTGAACCCTGTCTATGATTGCCTCTTCCGGCTGGCCCAGCCAGACAGTCTGAATGAGGAGGAGGAGGTAGGTGGCATGGGAGCAGGTTGTGGAGGCGGGGAGCAGTCGGGCTCAGCTGAGTGGAGGCCTTGGAGGGCATCACTTCCAGGCAAGAGCGGGGGTGGGGGTGCATTTAAGGCCTGTCAGTTACAAGACAAGCTGCTGAGTCTGGTTTTTATTTAGAACAGACAGCAGGCAAAACCGACTGGCACAGCAGCTTCCTTCCTACTAGGAAAGCCAAGCGAAAGGAATGGTGAGAGCCACAGCCAGCTCTGGGCACAGATGGCCTAGAAACTAAACCCACGTCAGGCAGAGATGGGGAACTAGAAATGTGGGGTTAAGAAGCAGTTTGAGACAGGCCTGGCCAGATAGTCTAGGCAAGCCCCCAAACTTGTGTCCTTTTATGTAGATGTAACAATGACTCGATGGTGAGGACGAAGTGAGTATAAGGGGCACATGACAGGGGACAGGTTGGCCCTGCCCAGGGCTGACCTGGGTCTCCCTGTTGCCCCTGCAGGTAGACTGCTTGGTGCTGCAGCTGCACCGGGTTGGGGAGCAGCTGGAGAAGATGAATGGACAGCGCATGGATGAGCTCTTTGTCCTGATCCGGGATGGCTTCCTGCTCCCAACAGGCCTCAGCTCTCTGGCCCAGCTGCTCCTGCTAGAGATTATTGAGTTCCGGGCTGCGGGCTGGAAGACCACCCCTGCTGCCCACAAGTATTACTACAGTGAGGTTTCTGACTAGTTCCGGCTTGGTACTCACTCCCTGCAACACTGGCCTTTCCTCAGCCCTCCTTACGCTGGCAGGCATCTCTGCCTCTCCCAAAGGCTTTCCCACCTAGACTCACCCACCTTTCCAACTGCACTGTGGTCCTGCCCTGTTCCCCACCTAGAGGTTGGGGAAATACCAAAGACTTGCTCCCAGCTCCAGTTTGTCCCCTCTTCCCCCAAAGTCCTATCAGCCTTCCACCACCGTCCACTAGGGCCATGCAGAGAAGGGCAATGCCCACTGACCACTGCACTGTATAACCATCGGTGCAACAGTACCTTGTTGCCTCAGTTCCCCATCTATAAAATGGGCAACCATAGCCATGGGTTGCCTCAAGATGTTTCAAGCCGCTGAGGGGCCAAGGGAGAGCACAAATTACCCCAGAAACTGCTTTTTCTACACTTTTTAAAAGGACCACTGTGGAAAGAAGCCTATTTCCTCCAATGAATTTTAATTGATGATACTTCTGTATCAGAGAGAGGATTTTCTAATAAACCTTCTGATACTATAGCTTCTTCCTTTGCATCCAAAGGTCTGTCATGGAAAGGGAAGACTGGGCCCTAAGTTTCTGAGAGGAAATTCCCAAGTCAGTGTTTCCTCTTCACAAGGAGACAGGGCCCAGAGAGCCAGGTCTAGCCCCAGTGAGGGTAAATGGCCCAGTAAACATGCTGCTCCATCCTTCTCAAAAAGGAACTACGTCCATAACACACACAGGGCCTTGCGTGCCTCCCAAAGCTTCTCTTTCCCTCTACCACCAGCGGTAGTGGGCCAGGGCACGGTTGGCCTCAGCCATCTTGTGCATGTCCTGCTTCCTCTTGATCACGGGGCCCTGATTGTGAAAAGCCTGCAGCAGCTCATGTGACAACTTCTCTGGCATCAGTGTCCGTCGGTGCTTATTCTCTCGGCACTCAGTGATCATCCACTTCATGGCCAGGAAGCGGCGACGTTGGTCAGGTAGGGGCACAGGGACCTGGGAGAGGACACAGGTCACAGGCCAGTTGATCCAAGGGCCTACCAGGGCTAGGGCCTCCTGCCTCTCCAAGCCCTACTCAATCACCGTGCATTCCCCCTGGACCAGCCTGTATGGCTCCTAAGAGGCCTATCTTTTTTGCTTTGAGCTTCCCTCTATGCTAGGTGACCTCAGAGTAGTAAACATAAGAGACACACACTCAGCAAACCTCATTAAGCACTGGTCTCTTTTTGTTTGTCTTGTTTTTTTGAAACAGGGTCTCGCTATGCAGTTTAGGCTGGCCATGAGCTCACACTGTAGCCCAAGCTGGCCTCGAACTCGCAATGATTGTCCTGTCTCAGCCTCCTGAGTGCCAGGATTACAGGCATGCATCACCATGCCTGGCTCTTTTTCTCTTAAATGGAAGCTATGCTAAGTTGATACAAGCAGCAACTGCAAAAAACCTTATAAGCACGGGTGAGATTTAGCCACTTCAGACAAAAGATGCCTAAACATGCAAGAGTCATTTGCCCGGCCCACAACTATGTGCCAGGTTCCATGTTGGACAATACAGATGCAGACAGTAAGAAGATTCCTACCCTTATGAAGTTTAAACTGAAGAGGGAGAAATCAGGGAAATCTACTTAGGACAATGAGAAGTAAGTGTTGACACAGGTGCCTCGTTAAGTTCAACACTGATGAAACAGCAGTTAAAGTTGAGCAATGTGTTAACCCAGGTGTAGAGGTGAGACCTCTTCTCTCCCTACAAGATACCTACAACTCAGAATACACCATGATGGACAGGAAAGTGGGCTCTCAGAAAATGAGGCTTTTTCTTTTTTTTTGGTACTGCAAATTGAACTCAGGACCTTGTGCTTACCAGACTGGCGCTTGTGCTGCTGAGCTCTCTCCCCGGCCCTTTTTCTCTTTTTTTTTGAGACAGTGTCTCCCTATGCAGTTTGGACTGGCCTTAAATTCACTATTTAGCCTAGGCTGACCTCACACTTGCAGCAAATCCCTCTGCCTCAGCCTCCTGAATGCTGGGATTACAAGTGTCCACCACCACGCCTGGCCAGAAGATGGGATTTTTTACACTACAGGTCTCAAATAAGGAGATCCTGACCATCCTCAGTCTCTAGAGAGCTGTCAGTCTTGGCCCAACTCTAGGCCTCCCACCCCTGGCTTGTCTCAATGTGGTCAGCACCTTCCTGCCAGACCGCTCACCTGGTAGAAATGGCCACCCTTGAGTATGGGTACAAGGCCAATCACAGGCTCGCAATTTTTCAGTGCTTGGTGGAAGATGACGTAGGGATTGCGTTCGATGGTTGGCTGTTCCTCTGCAGAAGCCACACGGTACTTCTCAAACTGTTTCCTTTTCACAGCTTCCAGAGTCTGCAAAGAAGGACAGTGCAAGAGACTGCTCCAGGCTCCCCCAAGAGTTTACTCAGCTAGCATCTTGCTCTTCTATTTACAGTATCCAGTTCTTCCACAGCAGTGCAACTCCTCCCTCAGCACATTCAAGACCAAGTCAAGGGCCTGCCCCTTTTGCCAGACTAGGACAGAAAGAGTAGGCTGAACTCGGGGATGTAGGGCAAATGGCCACACATATGGGGAAATTAATTTTAAGGCCAGGTCTATGAATTATTATTATTTATTATTATTTTGATGGTACTGAGCTACTTCTTCAGCCCTTTTTACTTCTAAGATAAGCTCTCAGTAAATTGCTCAGACTGGACTTGAACTTGAAATCCTCCTGCCTCTGCCTCCCACTGTGTGGAGATTATAGGTGTGGTATGAGCTACATCCCTGCCCCTCCTCTAACTTATAAGCTAAACTGAAAACCATGCATAGTACAAAGATAGAGGGGAAAGAAAGGTAATAGAAGTGGAGGAACTGTGTACCTGGGTCATGAGGGATCTGGCCAGTATTTTATTTCCGCCTTTCATTATCATGTTGGTGAATTTACTTCAAAGAGAAAAACAACATTTAGATTCCTAAGGCTCTATCATGGAGTCCTTAGCATAAGTAAGTCCCAGTCCACGGAACAAGTGTGCGTTTTCATCTAACCTGATCACTGGGTCTGCAAACACAGAGCAGGTTGTCGTCGCTGGGGCTGCTTTGATGAGCTGAGTCTTCCTGAGCTCCTGTTCATATTTCTCCTCCTCGCTGAGCTCGGCCACGGATTTGCGGTAATATTCTTTATCAACTAAAGGATCCCTGAATTCAGGACTATAGCGGCTCCACCGCACCTGGATTGGCCTGAAAGGGGATAGAGGGGGCGGGCAAAAGCTGACTCCACAAATGAATATAAGCCTGACTTCACAATAGGCATGTTTGCCAGCCCGCCTTTTGGGAGAGCAGGGAGGAGATCCCAAGATAAACCCGAACCGCAAAAGTTTTGGCTTCTGTTCGAAGAGGCTGGAGGACCTCCCTCAAATGCGCCACGAAAGCTTACCCCTTGTCAAGTGTTCACGTAAGGCAGGGTCCCCGCCAAACCATCTCTGCTGCCCACCTCCCAACTCCCAGTTCCACTCTGCGCTCTAGCAGGGCTGCAATGTCAGCTCTGATTCCGAACCCCGGATCAGACTTTGGCAGTCACTAAGCCTTCAGATTGGCCCAAGATCGCGCAGCTAATGGAAGAGATCTGAATTCTGGTATCTCGGCCCCCTAAAGAGTGCCACCTCCAGGGCCCAGCGCGGCCTGCCCGTGGCTCCCTTCATTTCCCGCAGGTTCCCTCTGAAGACTCAAGCAGCGCTCCCAGGTACTCTCCGTCTTCTCACCCTGAAACACGCCACACAGCGCAGGAGGTCAGGAGAGACCAGGATCCCACCTCTTTCAGCACAAGGGCAGCCATCTTGGCTACCTCCGAGGACCCCACCAGAACTGCCCTCTGCGCGCCTGAGCGAGGAGACGGGCTCAAGACTCCACGGGGCCCTAAACTTGTATTTCACGCCATTGATCTGGGCGTTAAAGTCTTTCACCGCGAGGCCCAAAAGGAAGCTCTAAAAAGAAACACTCTCCCTCACAATATCCGTCCCAGTCTGGCGCAACCCTCAGTTGCAGCTCTCGCTCGTCTCAGGACCCCATGCGGGCCCCGCCCCGGCTCGGCTCGTGCAGACTCTCGCGAGGTTTGAGGCCGCGAGGTCGGCCAGGGCGGCTGCAGTATGGCGGAGGCGGAAGGAGAGAGCTTGGAATCCTGGCTGAGTGAGTATCCGCGGCCCCTTCTGCCTGTTCTCGAGCTGCCACCCGCGCCGCTTCTCACCTTTTCCTTTTCCCGGGCTTCGCAGCAGTGCTGCCTGACATCTGGCGTCCGGGCTCGCCCTCGCCACGAGCATCCCGCGATCACGCCCCTTCGCGAGCCGGGCCCCTTCTCTGCGGCGCATCCTCCCCTTTCTGCGCGCTGCAGCTGCCGCTCTGGGTACTGTCCGGCCCGCAGTTCCGGGGAAAATGACGGTCAAGTTCTGAGGACTGACAGGCATCGCGCTGGGAGCTTGTGTTGGTGCTGTGACTGCAGGACCCCTTCGCCCCATTACCTGAGGGGAAAAGCTCCAGGTTTGGGCTGAAGCTTCGGGAGTGATGGGTGCTGGCGACCACACACACACGCACGCACGCACGCACACACACTCACTCACTCCTCGCAGCTAAGCTTGAGGTGAAAGTCATTTTCCAAAGAGGGCGATAATAGAGCTCTCCATGGTTTGTTTAACACTGAGGCTTCCCTCGCACACACGGTTGGACATCTGAACGGAACCCTAGAGCGGGGGAGCACAGGGTGAAGCTGTAGGCGCAGCGGTGCGTTGCTGCAGTTGTATGAAGGAATAAGGATTAACCGTGTTAGCAGACAACGCTCTGCCAGAGGGTTCATAAGTGAACTTTCCTGAGGGCTAGACTCCCTGGAGGCCCCTTTAAGTGGAGAGGAAATTGCACAGGTGAGATGCCTAGATATTGCGTGGTATGGAGTAGAGTCTCGGGCTCTTGGAAGTGATGGCTGTTGCGTCCAGTTGTCTGACCTTTTTTTAGGAAACCTCTCTTCAAGAGGTTGAACCTGGACTCTAAGGGGAGCACATCCCACAGGGGTGGGCCAGGTCTGCTGCGTATGTGGAGCTGGTCTCCAAGGAGTGCAGAGTGCCCCACTGCCATTCACTGAAATCGTTTGCCAGATATCCTTATGGTTCTCCTGCCACAGTTTCTCAAAAAGAGATCCCCTAACTTCAGTCAGACTGCTTGCCTAGAGCCACCCAGCTGTATATAACCACAGTGGAACTGGTTTGATTCACAAATATCAGTGGGGTACTGGAGTACTGTCAGTGACCCAAGCAGTCTAATAGGCCTAGTTTAGAGTTATATTTGGAAATGCAAGAGGGAGACTAGAGGTGGGAACCTCCAGGGGATGGTATCCGTAGAGACTGGGGCTGAGCCTGCCCTTTGACCTTTTCCCATTAGGTTTACAGTTGGGACAATGTTAAGATTTCTCCCATCCTTATTCTCTGTTCACTTACGTAGTTTTTTTTTTTTTTTTTTTCGGTACTGGGGATCGAACTCAGGACCCTGCACTTGCTAGGCAGGCGCTTATTCCACTGAGCTATATCCCCAGCCCCTCACTTACGTAGTTTTAATGACTGAATGGTATCAATTGTACCATTCAGCGAACGAGTACTTGAGGTTGGCACTATCTTGGTGAAAGTCGCTGTCATTCTCTGGTTTGCCTGAATTACTGCAGCATCCTTAGTTTTGTTTTTGAGACAAAGTCTCACTCTGCACTTCAGACTGGCCTCGAACTCGTTTTGTTGCCCAGGCTGGCCTCAAACTTGCAGCAATACTCCTACTTCTGCCTCCCAAGTGCTGAGATTACAAGCATGACCCACCACACCCGGCCTGTAGCATCCTCTGCTTGGCCCAGTGCCTCGGTTCTCCACTCTCCTCAGGTCCATCCTGCATTTTGCTTCCAAAGGAGATGGCCTATTGCTTTT
The DNA here is from genome assembly GCA_004027595.1 of Dinomys branickii. NCBI lineage: Eukaryota > Metazoa > Chordata > Mammalia > Rodentia > Dinomyidae > Dinomys > Dinomys branickii. Next base: position 37,622 of record PVLD010009454.1, on the reverse strand, counting down.
TATTTCATTTTTAAAGAGAAAAACAATAAAAACAATGATACAAAGTTTCAAAACAAGATAGGAGAGTAGCAATAGTTAGTACTATTATTTAAGACAGAGTCTCACTATGTAGTTCAGTCTGACCTTGAATTTACTGTGTGGTTAAGGCTACCCTCAAACTGGGACAATCTTGCCTTAGCCTCCCAAGTGCTTAGATTACAAGTATACCTCACCACACCCAGCCGAAGTCCTGTTTAACCAAGTCATTCCATTGCCACCAAACCTATTGCTGCAAAGTTTGAGGCTAGCCTGGGAAACCTAATAAGATGCTGTATCAAAATTTAAAAATAGCTGGGGGCCGGAGGGGTTGCTGAGGATGTAGCTCAGCACATTTCTCTATCATGAGAGAGGCCCTGGGTTCAATCCTAGTATCACCAAAAGGGTGGTGGGGGAACAGCCTTTTTCAGGGATTCTGAAAAAATCCCCTTTCAGGGATTCTCCTTCCCTGAAAACAGTCCCTTGATGACTTCAGCCTTTCTGAAGTCCAGCCACAATCAGGGGCTGGGGATATAGCTCAGTGGAATAAGCGCCTGCCTAGCAAGTGCAAGGTCCTGAGTTCGATCTCCAGTACCGCAAGAAAAAAGGAGGGGGGCTGGGGATGTGGCTCAGTGGTAGGGCTCTTGCCTTGTAGCCACAATCAGTCAGGGTTTAATGAGACTGTTAGGGAGAATACTATTGAGAATTAGGATGTTCAAGGCTTCTTTGCTTTCAGTTTGATGCAGGTGATGCTGGTGTAGATAAAGAAATAAAAAGATGAAGATACAAAGCAGGAGCCATAAGTGTTAAAACGCAGGCAGTGCTTTTTTAGGAAAGTGGGCATAAGGAGAATGGAAAATGATACGCAGGGGAGACAGCATTCAAGTTAGCTTTTTTTTTGTCTTTCTGAGACAGGGTCTTGCTATGTAGTTCAGGCTGGCTTTGAGTTCAGCCTTGACCTCAGAACAATCTTCCTGCCTCAGCCTCCCAATTGCTGGGATTACAGCTGTGCACCACCATGCCCGGCCTCAAGTTAACTTTTTATTTTTTTATTTATTTTCTTCTTTTGAAACAGGGTCTCACTGTGCACTTCAGGCTGGCCTTGAGCTCACCTTGTAGCCCAGGCTGTTCTCAAACTCCCAACAGTCTGCCTGCCTCAGCCTCCCCAGTGCTGGGATTACAGGCATGCACCACCGCGCCAGGTGAAGTTAGCTCTTAAAGAATGAGAGGCTGGGTGTGGTGGCGCACACCTATAAATCCCAGTACTAGAGAAGCTGAGGTGGGAGGATCGTTGAAAGTTCAAGACCAGCCTGGGCTACAAAGTGAGCTCAAGACCAGCTTGAACTGCAATAGTGAGACCCTGTCTCAAAAAAGTCAAAAAAGAATGGGAAAAGTTTGCTAAGAAAGCACTGGGTGGTGACATGGAGGGAGCTAGCCTGTTTGGGGTACACAGTTGGCTCAGTGGTCCTAGAGGGGTGCATGTGTGCATGTGTTTGGATAAACCTGGAAAGATACCATCAAATTCTGGAAAGGTGGGAATTCCAGCCCAGGAAGTTGAAATTTTTAGTTATCAGGTTTTTGTTCCTATACCTGATGAAATCAGCATATTGGAAAGATACAGGGGCTTTGCATAACATGTGTCGTAACACAGCCTAGGTTAGAACTGGTTCTGAAGTCAGGCATTAAAAAAGGAGGTGGGGTAGCAGAGAGATTAAAAAGACATTGAAAGGCCAGTCTGAGCTACATGGTGTGAGGCCAGCCTGCTTTATAGTGTGATCTTATCCCAAAAAAAAACATTGGAAAGGACTCTAGGATTGATAGGAATGGGTAAGAAAAGGGAAGGAATCAAAGTGGGGTTTCAAATCTGAGTGCCTGGGCATTGAGGCAAAATGGGCCTTTTCTGGCACTGGGAATCGAACTCAGCACTTCCAGCTTGCCAGGCAGGCGCTGCGCTGCTGAGCTATATCCCTGGTTCTAAAATGGGCTTTTAAATAACAGCACCATTTATAGAAATGGAGAAGTCAGGGAGAAGGGATGCGTTTGTTTTTAGACTTGTTTCTGTACCATATTGACATTTATAATTACATACCGCCTTGTTTTATGCACCAGTTCTTTCTTACATGTTAAATCAGAAGGGCATCACTTCCTCAGGGCTGCTCTGTATCTAGTACCTCTTCTGTAGTCCCTTCAGGTGTGGCAAGCTTTTTATTTTCTGTGGGTGCCTGAGTGAGACTGTTAAGTTTCTCCCCTGGTTCAAAACCTGGCACTGCAGGTTGACCTTGATCCCCTTCCAGCCCATGCTCTTGCATTTGCTTATGTCTAAATCACCGCCACAGGGACCTTGGCTGTTCTGGCCTCGGACCCATGCTGGGAAAGGGTGTTGGGGCTGCTGCTGCTGCTCTTCCCACCCTATGTGTGTGTTCGTTTCTACTATTGGTGATGGAACCCAGGGAGCACTGAGCTACATCCCTAGCCCCTCCCCCGCTTTTCTGGGGGAGAAAAGGTTTGCTGTTTAGGTTAGCCCCAAATTTGTGATCCTCTTGCTTCAGCCTCCTGAGTACCTAGGATTATAGGTGCACACACTTAGCCCTGTGTGACATTTTGAGGTCCCCAGAGAGTAAGGCTGGGGATGGAATTAAGCTGAAAATAAGGGCAGGAAATCTGGAGGCATAGAAACAGAAGAGAGAGAGGCTTTCACCAGAGACCTGAAAATAGAAACCATGAGTCAGAGTGGAGCCCAGAGAGGTGGCTCTGGAAGGCAGTGTCTGAAGGGGAGGCTCTGGTATTGCCTCTGTCAGGGGAGAGAGTGTGGAGTGGGTGGGAGCAGAAGGCGGCGTCTCCAGTAGTTTCCCCCGGCTCCTGTGTGTGACAGATGAGCCTTTGGTGCTGCTGGAGAGCTGCAGCAGACACTGGGAGTAGCCCTAACTTAGCTCACACCAGGGCTTTTTGTGCCATGTGTAGGCAGAGCGCTCCCGCAGGTTTGTAGTAGAAAGTTCTATGGAGGTCCCAGGATTCTAGAGGAGTGAAAAGCAGGCAAGAATTTTTTAGAGGTGGTGGTGCTTTATAAAGTGGAATGGGCCTGGGGAGATTAAATTGATGACAGCTCCTTGTTTATAGGGCCAGGGGCTCACATTTTACTGTTGTTGGGAGCCACTCTTCGCACTAAGGACTGGGGAAGCAAGTGGGCTAATCTTCCCTCTCTCCCTTGAGGTTTGTGACCTCCCAGATAGCTAAAGCATTAGAAGTGGGTATGGTTCTTCAGACTGATTTTTGAATATTGCTGCTCTTGGAGTCATGTGAAAACCTGAAACATCTCAAAGGACAGGATTAGTAACAAACCCAGGCTAACACGTGAGAACATTTCTGATAAAGGTGGGAGAGCCTTGGGGTTTTTGAGACGGCCCTGTTAGGGTGGCTTTGGCATCAGTGCTGGACTACCAGGCATCTCTTTCTGAGTAGCTGCCGTTGATTGAGTGACTTCCCTTCAAACTTGACACTTTGAAGGGTCTGTGAGTTCTCTTCCAAAATCAAGAACAGCCACCTTCTTTTCCTCTTAAGTACAAACTGTAGCCACCAGAATCTTGTCTTTGCAGCCAAAACAGAAAGGCCAGCAGGCAGGCCCAGCCTCAACACAGGGAAGCCTCTGCTCAGAGCCTGGGAGCCATGTGCCCAGTGGCGCGCCTGAAGTCCCTGCTACAGTTCAGTCGCTGGCTATGTCCCTTGTCCCCCACATGTGCTGGGGATGGAGCCCCAGGCCTTACATATGCTAGGTAAGCACTGTGGCCTGGACGTACCTCCAGTTCTTTTTGAAACAGGGTCTCACTAAGTTGCGTGGGCTGGCTTAAACTTGCAGTCCTTCCTGCCCCACCTTCCGGAGTAGATGGTATTACAGGCATGCACCACCAAACTGGCTCATCTGATGATTTTTAATTAAGAAAATACCCAACCAGGTGTGGTGGCGCACACTTGTAATACCAACCCTCAGGAGGCTGGGGCAAGAGAATCGTTGTTTGAAGCCAGCATGGGGTACGTAAGTGAGTTCAAGGGTAGCCTGTACTATATAGTAAGACCCTGTCTCACAAAAACCAAAAAAAAAAAAAAAAGAGAAAGAACCCAGAGGTGTGATGGTGTGATGGTGCACACCTGTAATCTCAGTTACTCTGGCTAAGGTAGGACAATTGCAGGTTCAAGCCCAGTCTGGCCAATTTACTAGTATCACCTCAAAATAAAAAATAAAAGAAGACTAGGCATGGTCGTGCACAGCTATAATCCCAGCACTTGGGAGACTGAGGCAGGATTTTCCACAAGTTTGAGGCCAGCTTGAACTATACACTAAGACCCTGTCTCAAAAAAAAAGAAAAGGCTGGAGATGTAACTCAGTGCTAGATCACTTGTCTAGCATGTGCAAGGCCTTGGTTCAGTCCCTTCCCTGTACATGCACACATAGAGAAAGAAGAGCGAACGAACACATCCACCATCACAGGAGCTCAGAGTTAAGAATTTGTAAAGGAAACCCTGTCAGAATGGCTCTCTCCTCCTTCAGGAGCCTTCAGGGTGTTTTAAGAGGTTGTGTGTCTCTTCCATTTGTCTTCTGAGCCTGAAGCCCTGAATTGAGCAAACAGTGTGAGAACTTCCTGAAAGAGCCAGACTGGATCTGAGTCAGAGATGCCGGCCCGTTTAGCCTCCCTCAGCTGGGCCATCCTCCTGGGGGTAACAGGGAGGAGGCCCAAACCAAGTATCACTGAACTCGCACTTGGTGGCAGGATTTTAAACTTGCAGGGTCTGAGACCCCTCTAGTGTTGTCTTTGTGCTTGGTTAGGAAAAAGCATTTAAGCCTGAAGGCGCTGAGCATTCAAGCCTTGATTCTGTTTGTGCGGCTTTGTAAAGACTGCAGCCGGCCTGTGCCTGCCACGGTTGCCAGTGAGTGTTGTAGGCTTGACAGTCATGAGCATTACTGTGTGCAACTTCAAAACCTCCAAAGCAGTGAAGAAGATGAAGTCTTGGGAAATCTTTTTGAAGGATGTATGGAAAATATTCATTTTCTGTGGTGGCGGATGCCTGTAATCCCAACCCTCTGAGAGACTGAGGCAGGCAATTGCTAGACAACTTAGCAAGACCTTGCCTTGGGGAAAAACAAAAAAACCAAAAACTAGGCTGGGTACGTGGTTCTTTTGAAGGTCTTGCATTCAAGTGCTCAGTACTGAGGGGGGAAAAACCGACAAAAACTCATTTTTTAAGTGTACTTCCTGAACACTTAGCTCATTTTTATGTTACCTGTAATTATTACAGATGCATATTTGTATTTTTATTTTGAGAACAGGTTCCATTTGTGACTTCCAAAATGGCAGAAAGCAGGATTTACATTTGCTGCCTGACTGAGCTTTTGTTTTTGCTTTTTGAGACAGGGTTTGCTGTATGGTCCAGGCTGGCCTCGAACTCATCATGATCCTCCCACTCAGCCTCCCAAGTGCTGAGACTACAGGCGTGTGCCAACATGCATAGCTCTGACTAAACTATTGAGACTTCTCTATGAAACAATTTCAGGAGCAAACTTTTGGTGCCTGAAAATTCTCAACTTCCTGTCGCTGGCCATAACAATTGTCTTCCTCTTTCTTCTGTCCCAAGATAAAGCCACCAATCCTTCCAATCGCCAAGAAGACTGGGAATACATAATTGGCTTTTGTGATCAGATCAACAAAGAGCTTGAAGGGTAAGTCTCAGCATTGTTAGGAGCAGGAGAAAGCTGACTGGAAAAGCCAAAAATTGGCCAGAGAACACTGGCCAGATGGCCCGATGTTGGTGTGCTGACTGTGGTTTCCTGTTCCACAGGCCCCAGATTGCTGTCCGACTGCTGGCGCACAAGATCCAGTCTCCCCAGGAATGGGAGGCAGTGCAGGCCCTGACGGTAGGGCTTTACTTGCAGAGACAAATCAGGTCTTGCTGGCTCTCAGCACATGCACCCAAAGACTGGCGAAAGGTCCTTGCTATCCTGTGTGTCAAATCAGGCAGGCCCCAGGGGCACAGGCAGCGCAGAATACATAAACCTCAGAGGAATTTTAAACTAGAGATAGCAGGGGGGTTTTTTGTCTTTTTGAGACAGGGTCTCGTTATGTAGTTCAGGCTGGCCTTGATCTCTCTTTGTAGCCAAAGCTAGTCTCAAACTTGCTACAATCCTCCTGCCACAGCCTCCCAAGTGCTGGGATTACAGGCGTGTGCCACCACTCCTGGCAAGAGATAGCAGAAATTAAAGGTTATCTCCTACCTCCAAATGTTGGTCAGCCTGTGGAAAGGACTCTGGACCCTGAGTTAGAGAAACTATGTCCCCAGACCTCAGTATTCCACATCTGTAACATACAATGATAGTAACTTTAAGAAAGGCACCTTCCAGGCCTTGGTGTCTGAGACTCAGCATAGTGTCCTCAGCAGAGCTGTTCCAAGGTGTGGATGGTGAATAACCCTGTAACTTAGTTGTACTGTTCATGGGGCAGAGCACCCCGCTTCTCATGACGGATTCCTTTATGTGGGAGGATTTCTGGGTTCTTCCTGATGCCAATCTCATACTGAGCACCTCTCCATGTGGCTGCAGGTTCTGGAGGCAGGCATGAAGAACTGTGGGAGGAGATTTCATAATGAAGTGGGGAAGTTCCGGTTTCTGAATGAGTTAATCAAAGTTGTCTCTCCAAAGGTCAGTCAGTGTCAGTTTCCCCCATTCCAGGGGCTTTTCTTGTGTCCCATTGTGTTGACTTCCTGTGCTCACCCAGCATTTCCACAGGGCTGACCCTCATGTCCTGGAGAGCCGGGCCCTGGAAGTAGTTGGATGACTGAGCAGGTCCTGGGGCTACCTAGAGGTGGTGGTACAGTGGTGGCAGCCGTGTGCGTGCCCAGGGAGAGGGCCTGGAGAGCAAGCACTCTGGGCTCCTGGCACAGAGCAGCTGTGGGTGTTGGGGTCCATCTCCCGTGGGTCTGAGGAGCTGGCCGCCTCACTGCTTGGTGGCTCCGTTGGTCAGGCTGTCACTCGTTTCTGGGCACGCAGAGCAGAGGGAAGCTTTCTCACTCATGGCATTCTCATGGCGTCCTTCAGGAGAAACTGCGGTTAGTTTCAGAGAGCTTGTGCATGGAAGTGTGGTCATGAGCTTTTGGCCCCTTTCTAACCACTCACTGTGTCCACATGGACATGGCTGTGCCATAGGCAAGTGCCTCCCCTCCCCTGACCTCACTGCCCTCACACCTGCGTTAACCTCTCTCGGGTTTGAGTAGGCTTAGGACAGTAAGAAGCAAGCCTGTCACTGCTCTAAATTGCACTTCCTGGGTTCACCCATCTCCTTTTGCCTCCTAGTACCTGGGGGACAGGGTATCTGAGAAAGTGAAGACCAAGGTCATTGAGCTGCTGTATAGCTGGACAGTAGCCCTGCCAGAGGAAGCAAAGATCAAAGATGCCTATCACATGTTGAAGAGACAGGGTGAGTATCTGCCTTATGCAGGCTCAGGGGAGCCCTTGAAGGGTTCTGGCTGCCATGGCTGGCACGAAAGGGGTGGTTTGGGGGCCCCTAGACTTCCGGCCTCCTTCCTCCTAAAGCTGGTGGTGGCTACCAGGGCGGGGCTCGGCTGGGTTGGAGGGACGAGGTGTGAGCAGCCTGCCCATCTCCTGCTCCCCCTACAGGTCTTAATTGCGGTGATGTGGCCCATGGTGTAAGGAGGGGTACAAGGTGACTGCAGCCTGAGCACACGCTCTGCCGCTTGTGTCCCTTTTCAGGCATAGTGCAATCTGACCCACCAGTCCCTGTGGACAGGACACTGATCCCCTCTCCACCAGCTCGTCCCAAAAACCCTGTTTTTGACGATGAGGAAAAATCCAAGGTAAAGTAGGGGCAACAGGAGAAAATGTTTTTTTATTTGACACTGCAGTTTCAAAGCCCAAGTTTCTTTGTGGCCTCCAGGCAGAGCAGGGGCAGTACTATCCTCTTCTTTTTTTTCTTTTTGAGACAGGGTCTCGCTATGCAGTTCATGCTGGCCGTGAGCTCACATTGTAGCCCAGGCTGGTCTTGAACTTGCAATAATCCTCCTGCCTCAGCTTCCCAGAATGCTAGGATTACAGGCATGTGTCACCATGCCCAGCTTCTTCCCTTCCTCTGTAATACATCTTTCTCTTCCAGCTTTTAGCCAAACTGCTGAAGAGCAAAAACCCAGATGACCTGCAAGAAGCCAACAAGCTCATCAAGTCTATGGTGAAGGAAGTGAGTGGACCCCAGTCCTTTGGGCAGGGGGCAGAGGAGTTGTGGCCACAGAGCATAAATCTCTCCCCCGGGGTGTTAGGCCTGTCTTGTTCCTCTGCCACAGCCTCCCCTGGAGTGAATGGAAGAGGAATGGGGAAAAGAGAGAGGGAGAGTAGGGGGTATCACTGTTAAAAAAGATCTGTGGGTTGGGTCCAAGGCCTGTGGTCCCAGGAAGTATGCACTGAGCAGAGTTCTGGGCTTCACCTCTGCTCTTGCTGTGGGCAAGTGGCCTCCCGCGCATCCCCCACTGGTGTGGGAATCGACTAGGTGAGCTCACTCTTGGACCCTCTTGGCTGAGACAGGATGAGGCACGCATCCAGAAGGTGACCAAGCGCGTGCACACCCTGGAGGAGGTCAACAACAATGTGAAGCTGCTCCATGAGATGCTGCTTCACTACAGCCAAGAGCACTCATCGGAGGCAGACAAAGAGCTCATGAAGGTAGGTGGCACCAGCCGAGAGCTGCCCACAGCACTGCCTGCTCTGATGGAATGCCTGCTGACGAGCTCACTTGTTCTTCATGAGCTTGTTCATGTGTGCAGCAGCAGAGAACTGGAAGGTAGTGCCCCCCTCCCCATTACAGAATTGGCTAACATGGCCCAGGGAACCCTTGTCTGTCTCTCCAGACATCACCCTTGGTGATCACCCCAACTCCCTGCCTTGAGGACAACTAGACAGAGGGGCTTCCCCTGGTGCTAGCCAATGAGAGAGGCCTGGGCTGTGACTGGGTGGCTGTCTTCAGTTCCTGAGGCACATGTTCACCTGGGAGGCAGGAAGGGGCTTTCTTCCTCTCTGCCGTCTGAGCAAAGTGACCCACTGTCAACAGCTTGGTGCTGAGGTTTGGTGGAGGCTGTGTTCTCTGGTCCCAGCTCTGCCAGTAACTGTCCATGGTACCTAGCAGAGCCCCGACACTTTTTGAGCATGACTGCTGAGTCAGGATTGGAGGGCTGCTTGTGATTTTCACATTCTGGGTCTCCCTCAGGAACTGTTTGATCGGTGTGAGAACAAGAGACGGACATTATTTAAACTAGCCAGCGAGACAGAGGACAATGACAATAGTTTGGGTGAGTGAAAAGGAAAGAGTGTTTGGTGTGGATGAATCAGGAGTTGGATACTGTGTTGTCACAGCCAGGAATGAGGGATCTTTTTCTCTTGCTGTAGGGGACATCCTGCAGGCCAGTGACAACCTCTCCCGGGTCATCAACTCTTATAAAACAGTTATTGAAGGGCAGGTCATCAACGGTGAGACCACCTCAGCCCTGCCTGACTCTGAAGGTAACGTGCTCTGGGACTGACTCTTAACGCCACTCCTGGGGCTCCTCCACCTTCCTCAGACTGGGAAATACGGATGCTGGCTTCCCTGCCCGCTGCCTCTAGCCCGCTTTTCAGGGTCCAGGAAAGGCCACTATATGGAGTCAGGCGCTAGAGCCCTGGACGCTGTGCCCAGGGTCTGTCTCCTGCTGCAGCCACAGAACGGCCTCTGATTATTTGTTCCTCTTCTGTGGCCCATCCAGGAAACAGCTACTCCAGCAATCAAGGCACTCTCATCGACCTTGCTGAGTCAGACGCACCCAACAGCCCGCCCCCAGCGCCCGCCCCAGCACCCTCAGGCATCCCTATCCTCCCTCCGCCTCCCCAGACCTTGGGACCTCCGCGCAGCTGCTCATCCAGCCAGGCTGAGGCTCCCGTTGCGCCCAGCAGCACACTCTCTCTGCTGGACGAGGAGCTGCTCTGCTTAGGCACGTCCCGGAGGGCAGCCACGGGCTTCTCCTGGGGTGGCCTGAGGGGCCCTAGCCTGCTTGTCAGTCAAGTTTCTGTCCCAGGAGACTGCCAGAGCCATCTCCCTGTGGACTGCGGGGTGGGTACGGCAGCCTGTGGCTCTTGATGTGCTTCTCACATTCCCTGGGAAACTCCTCATCCTTACTGCTAAGATTAGAAGGGGGTTGCTTCCCCTTCTAGCAGCTGTTTGTCCTTCGTCCCTTCCTTTGGCGAGCTGGGGCTGAGCCTCTTCTCACGGAGTTTTCTTCTGTATTCTCAGGACTCTCTGACCCAGCCCCCATCGTTCTTCCCAAAGAATCAGCTGGAAATAGCCAATGGCACCTGTTCCAGGTACGGACGCCGTCTGGCATGGAGTGAAGGTGAAGTGTTGGCCTAGAACCTTCACCCACCAGCATCTATTTTCCTGACTGGTGCTTGACTATGCTTAGCCCAAGCCCAGGGTGGTCTTCCCCTCCAGAGCACTGTCCACTGCAACTGGGAACATGCTGCCCCTCAGGATTTTTCCTGGCCCTGTCCTTGGAGGCAGCTAGGCCCCCTCCAGACACCTAGGACAAGACAGACTCGGGGTGGTGGGCCGCTGCCAGCAGCTCTCTGCTCACCACTGTCTTCACTGTGCAGAGTGAACAATCCAGCGTGGACTTCTTCAGCCCCGGGCTGGGGCCTGCTGCCTGCTCCTCGGAGGGGCCCCTGGTCCCCCCTTCAGCTCTCCCATCAAGCAAGTCCCAAGCTCCACTGCCATCTCGATTCCCAGCCCCCGTGGTCCCAGCCAGCACACCTGGCCCCAGCGCTGTCTCCTTCATGTTCGCCTCCGGACTTGCCCCAGCTTTGGCCCCAAAAGCTGAGCATGCAGCCCCTGAGTTCCACAACTCAGCACTGGGTGACAGCACCCTGAACCACCTGGATGCCCTTGATCAGCTTCTAGAAGAGGCCAAAGTGTAATGAGTAGGGGAAGGGGGTGGGTTGTAGCCTCGGGACTGGGAAAATTTTGAGTTCCATCAGTCAGTCAGGTTGGAAGCTGGGGCTGTGGGCTGGCTAAGAGCCATCTCAGGCCTGGGCACCTTGGTGGGTTTGGCCCAGCAGCTGTGGCCTGTGCTGACTTTCCCTCTGTCCTTCCTGCCTCCCAGGACCTCAGGCTTAGTGAAACCTGTCTCCTCTTGCTTCTCCCCTGGGACCACGACCTCCCCACTGCTCCCAACCTCTGTTCCTGCCAGGCCTCTCCTGCCCTTCTCCACTGGACCCAGCAGCCCTCTCTTCCAGTCGTCGGCCTTCCAGTCCCAGGGTAGCCCCGTGAAGGGGCCTGAGCTCTCCCTGGCCAGTGTCCACGTACCCCTGGAGTCCATCAGGCCTAGTAGGTGTTGGAAGCGGGGAGGGAAGCAGGGCTCCTAGCCTCGCGTTGTAGGTCACATGGTGGGTGGGTATAGGCGCTTTGTGCTGCAGTCCCTGGGGTGTCCAGTTCCCCGCTGTCAGCCTGTGCTTGCTGCAGGTGAGTGTGGCCTTAGGCCCCCATCAGAGGGCCTTTCCCTGGCTCTGCTCTATTGAGAGAGCACGTTAATTGTGGCCACACAGTCTCCTTTCTCTTCCCTATTGAGCTACGGTGTGTACCGCCAGGGCCGTAGGGTGTCTGACCCTTTTCTCTTAACACATTCATACCTCTTCTTGCAGGCAGTGCACTTCCTGTGACAGCTTATGATAGAAACGGCTTCCGTATCCTCTTCCACTTTGCCAAGGAGTGTCCACCAGGACGGCCTGATGTGCTGGTGGTGGTGGTGTCCATGCTGAACACAGCTCCCTTGCCAGTCAAGAGCATTGTGCTACAGGCTGCAGTCCCCAAGGTACTGCCACCTTCCTGGGCCTCCTGAGGCCAAAATTGCCTTTATGTTGATCCCACTGCTTGGAGGTCCTTTCAGAGGCCAGCAGATGGCAGTATGTGTACACATGTGCATCCACGATGACCAGACCCATTTCCTGTCCAGGGCATGGGCCAGCTCTCTTCAAAGGCACTTTTCTTGTCTTTATCTGTAGTCAATGAAAGTGAAGCTGCAGCCACCCTCTGGGACAGAACTCTCTCCATTCAGTCCCATCCAGCCACCTGCGGCCATCACCCAAGTCATGCTGCTGGCCAACCCAATGAAGGTAAGCAGGGGAGAGCCCAGGCCCCGGCTGCCACAGATTGACTCCTCCCCTGAACTTTAAGGTGACCTTTCCAGCCTGCAGCACTACCTCTTTGCTCCCCCAAAGTCGAGTGCCCAAGTGTGGGTGGGCATGGTGGGAACAGGGGTGCATACGGCCATGAGGACAGTGGGGAAGAGGCTGCATGGCCTGGATCTTGCTCACCTGCGGCATTCTGTCACAGGAGAAGGTGCGACTCCGGTATAAGCTGACCTTTGTTCTTGGGGAGCAGCTGAGCACAGAGGTGGGCGAGGTGGACCAGTTCCCTCCTGTGGAGCAGTGGGGGAACCTATGACCCCAAAAGGTGCGATGATCTCCACTTTTAAGCCAAGTGGCCTGCCCCAAAATGGACAGGGCTCCTGTCTAATCACCCAGCACCCTGACAGCAACACTTGTAGCTCTGACATGGACATGGGGCGCTGGGCACTTCTGCTGGGAGCCATCCTGCTGCTGTGATAATCTCTCCCGTGGGCCCCTAAAAGGACCTTTTTTTTTTTAAATCTACCTGTGTGACTTGAAGTGGCCATATACTGTCAGGGGTGGGAAACAGCCCCTGTCGATACTGTTGTGCTGGGAGGAGACCCCAGCCCTGGAATAGGCTTCCCCCTGTATTGGCATCCCTGGTGCCTGGGGAGGATCCTAAAGAGAGGGATGTCTTGGATCCCTGCAAGAACAGAGGTTTGAGGCTGCAGCCCGTTGCCAGCCTGTGCTTTCCCTACTGGCGGTCTCTTGCCACCTCCACTGAGGTAGGCAAAGCAGGGGCCCAAAGCGAGGGGCTGGAGTCCCCTGGAATCCACCTGCCTTCTGTGGCAGCAGCACCCTAGAGTGGCCACCAGGTGAGCTCTGCATTTGTCCGCCAGCCAGGGTAGGCTGTCTTGGGGTGTGGAACTCAGCCTACCAGAAACAACCTGGCTTCATGACAGCAACAAGTAGGGACAGGAGAGGACGATGAAAGGAACCAGTTTTTGCCCTTCCTAAGCGAGGGCTGGGAGCTGTTTGGGAAAAATACACCTCCCATGTGCAGACGGGCCATCCTACTCACTACCTCCTGCTTGGCATGAAACCCTCTGTTCTCCTTCCCCAAGCATCTCTGAGAGGAAGGACAACTCCCACCACCGTGTCGTCCTGCTTTGGCCTCCTGCTAGATGTGTGTGAAACGGCACTTCTGGTTGGGCGTGGGAGGCCTCAGGGTCAAGCACATTGCACTGGAATTATGTCCTTTCGTGCTGCATGGAAATCCCCACCGTCTGCCAGCTACAGAGGGGTGTTGGCCGGGAGGTGAGAAGGTGAGGAAGGGGCCACAGGGGCCACACTTGAACCAAGCTTCCAGACACTGTTGCTCCAACAGTACTCATCCCAGCTGCCCCTGGGTAAGGTACACTGAGAGCCCCAAGGCAACAGGACCATTGGCTGCCACAGAAGCTGGGGATGGGCACACAGCTCAGCAGGACAGGCTCAATTAGCCAGCGCCTTGGGAAAAGGTGACACAAGCCACAGCCCCTGGCCCTCCTGCCCCTTGCCAGGTTTCCTTGCTCTGTATCCAGAGGTCATCTCACTCTCCTCTCCCCTTACTGCCTTTAGTGAGCAGGTTTCACTGCTTCATCAAGACAGGTCAAAAGTGACTAGTTTTTACTACTTAAGGTGTAAATCCAAGAGCTTTCCAGAGACCAGCTGCTGCAGCCCTGGGACTGTCTATGGGATTACTGTGTGGAAAAGTACCTTAATAATAAGCTTTAGACATTAAAATTAGTTATCAGTGTTAACTCCTACTATTGAGGTCACTGCTCTGTGGCAAACAGCTGTATTGGATGTACCAACTCTGCTGCCCTTGTTTTGCTGCATGTTAAATAAAACTATTTTTACCCTATTTGGAGTCCTTATAATAGATACCATTTGCCCCAAGGGGAAGGTATGACCTGTGAATTGGGGGGGCGGGGTGGACAAAAAAGTACAGACTGCTGAAGCCTTTTAGGGTAATCAGAAAGTGTTGCAGATGATTCGGGGTAAAAACAAGCTCTCAAGCCTAAGTAAACTACAAGGACTTGTTCAAGTTTCCAGTTACAAGCAGGACTCTACACTCACTACTCAGCATTCCTACCTTGCAGTGGACTCTTACAAGACCAGGGAAGACAGCTACTTATTAAAAACCAAGTCAGCAGCCCTAACTACTCAGGAGGCTGCGGCAGGAGGATCCTCTGAACCCAAGAGAGTTGGGGCCAGCTGGGCAATATAGCAGGACCTATTTCACCGAAACATTTTCTTCATTTTTGCTACCTTAGGTTCAGAGTAGACATGGATAAAAACTCCTTGGCTGGACTTTATTTGCCAAAGAGAACATTTATTTTAAAAAGCTATTTTACATTGCCATACAAAGTTACCAGACCACAGGAGCTCTTAGCTGACCTCAGGAACCTTCCAGTGAGCCCTCTTTTATAATTGCCCGTGCAAGATTCCTGGCCAGAGCAAGTCTCAGCATCTCCACTTTGGTGGTCTCTATGTCGTCATCCTAAAAAGTAGACAGCTGACATGAGGAGTAGCAGGCAGTGGCTCCCACCAAGTAAAGGGCATTTAACACTTTCGTTTTCAATGTAAGCCTATGGGCCACTGCAACCAGTCAACAGGAAAAGTAGGGGGACCAGAAGACTAGAACCATCCACCTCTACAAGTTGGCATGGCACCGGGCATGGCGGTACATGTCCGTAATCCCAGCACTTGGGAGGCTGAGGCAGGAGGATCATTGCAAGTTCAAGGCCAGCCTGGGCTACAAAGTGACTCAAGGCCAGCCTGAACTGCATAGGGAGACCCTGTCTCAAAAAGACCAAAAAAAAAAAAAAAAAAAAAAAAGTTGGCTGGCACAGTTCTAGGGAAGCAGTAACTAAGAGGCATGAGAGTTCCTATGGGGCCAGGAAGTGTTTCAGGAGCATGGGCAGAAGGGACAAAACTCAAAGATGGGGAGCCTTTTCCCACCCTCACCATGGAGCCATCAATTAGGAAGCTGAAATGACCTGGGGTTTCTGGGCATCAGGCTCTCCAAACTCCAGCCTCCTTGAGGTCAACTCCTCCAAGCATCGCATCAGCTCATACGTCTGTTCTGCTGAAAAGATCACCTAGAGGAGAGGGTCTTCTTTAGTTAGCTGCTCCCCAACCAAGGCCTGTGCTGGTACTAGCCTGGGCCTAAGGTCAGAAGAGATCTTCATCCCATGTGCATGGAGGAGGCCTCTGTATATGGAGCCCCGATGGGGGGAGCAGCTTCCTACTGTCCCATGCAGCCCTCAAGTCAGGCCTTAGGCATAGTGCTGGCACTGGACAGCTGTGTATTTCAGTTTCTCTGGTGTAAAACTAGACTTGGAGCACAGGTATAGTGGAAGACTACAAGTACTCACACAGCACTACGTGAAAGCAGTATGTGCATCCACAATAGATACAGACCAAGCTCTCAAGAGCTACAAAAAGTAGACAAGACCTTCCCCATGGACTCAAGCCTTAACCTGTTTCTGTTCCAAAAGAGGGAGGGCATCTGTGAGCAGAGTCATCCAGAAAGAGCGGGGTGCAATCTGAGAGGTCATCAGGGACAGCAGAAGAGACGAGGCGTCGCTGAAGCGCTTCTCCCCATACAGTCGGTGGAACTCACGGTACTTTCCTGTTGGGAGAAGGAGCACGACATCACCCTGCATCCCCTACATGGCTCCCTGGTAAACCTCAAAGGTCACCCCAGCCCTAAAAAGAGGGTACAGGCATGTGGCACATGTCTCTTAAACCAGCACTCTGGGAAGATAAGGCAAGAGGAACTTTAGTTTAAGTTCAGCCTAGGCAATTTAGCAAAACCTTGTCTCAAAAAATACAAGAAGGGCTGGAAGTAAGAGATGGGTGCACACGCCAGTAATCCCAGCATTCTGGGAGGCTGAGGTAGGAGGATGAAAAGTTTAAGCCCTACTTGGGCTACTTAGAGACTTAACAAGATCCTGCCTCAAAAAAATAGAGGGCTGAGGGTGTAGCTCAGTGGGGAAGGCCTCAGTTCAATATCTAGGACATACAAAGAAATCGGCGTATAGCTCAGTGCTAAGCAAGTGTTTCACATGTGACACCTTAGGTTCAACTCTAGCATCAAAAGGGAAAAAAACCCACACAACAGAAAGACGTTAAAGAGATAGCAGCTAAATTTGTTATCCTGGACAGAGTTAAGTACATTATTACCAAGACAACCAATATTATGGATGAGAGTTTTGTATCAGTGACTTACTTTGTTTTGAGACAGGGTCTTGGTGTGTAGTTCTGGCTGCCTTGAACTCACTATGTGGCCCAGGCTGGCCTTGAACTCACATCAACCCTCTTGCCTCCACCTCTGGAGTGCTGGGATTATAGCCATGCACCTACACCACCATTCCCAGCAAGTGACTGAGCGCTTGTTTTCGGTAACTATTACTTATAGACTGAAACACAAACGGAAGCCTTTGTAAAGAAAAAAGGGCAAAGTATCTCGAACTTAACTCTCAAACTGTTCCCAAAAACTGATGGATCAACAGAGAGGATAAATGAGGAAAACTACTGGTGTATCTATGAAAAGTGTATATAGGAGGTCTTTATACCTTATGCTACTTTTGTAAGTTTTCTTGAAGCTTGAAGTCACTGAAAAATAAAATGTTACTAAATCCCATCACTTGGGAGCCTAAGGCATGAGGATTACCATGAGTTCGAAGCCAGCCTGAATTAGAGACCAAGACTGTCTCAAAAAAAAAAAGCTGCAGTCACACACAGGATCCCTATGGGGTGGAGTCTGGGCTAACCAAGAAGGAAGTGCACCAATCTAGAATAAATCTTCCAATCTCGACAATGGCCCACAGTTCCCCAAGGGACGGAGCTGAGAGACTCACCCAGGAATGTCAACCGATCACTCAGCATCATGGCTGGCCCCAAATTGTCAATGAGATCCAAATCAGAAAAGCAGCCTCGCTCACAATAGTCCCTAAGGAACCTGCAGGACCCGGCCCAGAGGAGATCAGAAGGCAGCCCAGCCCCAGTCCCCAGCCTCCAGCCTCCCACATGACTGCTGGAGCCGTCACCAGCCGCACTCACCTGTCTGAAACCAGTGTGGCAAAGGCAGCATCTTTGGCACGAATGCTCCAAGAGAGGGCAGAGCCCAGGCGATTGTTACGGACGGCCTTCATGGCCAAGATCTTACAGATGCTGCGGACTTTCCAGGAGAGAAACAGAAGGCAAAGCCTCTCAGCGACTACCACTCCCTCCAGAAGCGCTGTAACAGGCATGGCTTTCCCACAGCCTCACTGAATCACAAAGGTGCTCCCGGCCCCAAGCACAGGCAGGCCAACAGCACTGGAAACTTTTGAGTGTGCTAATAGTGTCATCTCTGCTAACAGTTCAGGGGACCAACCACCATGTGCTTTTTCTTCTCACGTACCAGCCTCTCCATTACCCTCAAAGCCTGTCTTCCTTCGCCTCTCAGTTGTTTTTTCTTTTTTTTTTTTTGGAGACAGGGTCTCTGTAATTCAGGCTAGCCTTGAACTCATTATGTAGCCCAGTCTGGCCTCAAACTCATGGCAGTCCTCCTTCCTCAGCCTCCCAAGTGCTGGGTTTGGGTGTGCGCCACTCCTGATCAGGAAACCATGTTTCTGATATGGCCAAACATGTAAGTACCTCTGCCAGGGGCAGTGACATGGGCTGTCATCACAGGGGCAGAGCTGTGTACCCTCGTCTCCTCCCTGTGCTCCTGCTGAGCACCTGTGCCCCTTCCCCCACCTACACTCTGCTGGCAGCAGCAGCCCACCTGGATAGAAACCTCAGCAGCAACTGCACCCTGGGCTTCTAAAGCAAATGTGAGAACAAGCGGGTCAGGGTCTTCTCTAAAAGGAAAGTACTGGTTCCTCAAGGTCCCAAGGGATCCTCTACTTTGTTCCTCTCTAGTAAGTCCTGTGACTTAGCTCTTCTCAGCGTGGTGGAGCTCGGCTTCAGGGCCCTGATGTCCCCCCAAGGGGAGCGAGGAGCCAACCTACCTTGTTCAGTCATCTGCCGCTGCTCACAAATCCGCAGCACCTTGAGGGCTTTCTGCTCAGTGTTGAGAGGGATCCGCTCAATATGCAGCTCCAAGGAAACGCGGCCCAGCTCCGGGCAGTGGTCAAAATAATCTACCCCCAGCTGCCAGAGGCTACAAAGGTCCGAGGAGGACAGATACGAGGGCCAGGTGAGCCCGGGATTGGTACCTAAGCCTTCTCTTCCCCCACACTCTCTGTAGTCCTCAGGGAGCCAGAGGGGAGAGCACAGTCCCAGGCCTCCTGGATGAAGAGCACCCCAGCGTACCCCAGGCCCTTGGGCCTTCATACCTGTGATGAGCAAACAGCCCTGAGGCATATTCCAGCAGGAGGAACTCTCTCATGTTGGAACCAAAACTGGAATAAAATGTAACAGGAGACCAAGAGTCCAGGCATGCTCCATTCAGGGCCCCTTCCCCCAGCTCAACCACCCTTCCAGATATTCAACGTAGCTGACCCCAGAAAAGTCAGTGTGTCTGGCCGACTTACTAAAGGTTGTGGGACTGGAGGAGCCTGCAGTGATCCAGCAGATCTGTCAGGTGAGCCACAAACCACCAGTTACTCAAGGCGATGCTGTGGATTCAGACACCAAGGTAAGAAGGAATTAAGGGGCCAGACCACCTCACATACAGGCGGGACACCCCCACATCTTATGTTTCAGAAGGATGGGCGAGATTTTACCTCCCACCTGCTAGAATCTCTATGGTCGGTAAGTGAAAGGACAGAAACAGCTGACAAACTTGCAGAGAAAAGGGAACCCTCACATACTCTTGTGTTCATGTAAATGGGTGTACCCTATATGGGAGACATGGAGGTAACTCAAAAACTTCATGGCCAGGTGTGGTGGTGCATGCCTATAATCCCAGAATTTGGAAGGCTGAGGCAGGAGGATTGTTGCTGAGTTTGAGGCCAGCTTGGGCTACAAAGTGAGCTCAAGGTCAGTCTGAACTGCATAGAGAGACCCTGTCTCAAAAAAGACGAAAAATAAATAAATAAATAAATAAATAAAAACACACCTTAATAACCTACAGCTGGGCCTGTCGGCATATAATCTCAATTACCCAGGAGGCAAATGCAGGGGGATCTTCTAGTTAAAAGCCAGCCTCAGCCTGGGCACTTTTTTTTTTTTTGGTCCTTTTGAGACAGGGTCTCGCTAGGCAGTTCAGGCTGGCCTCGATCTCACTTTGTAGCTCAGAATGGTCTCAAACTCGCACAATCCTCCTGCCTCAGCCTCCCGAGTGCTGGGATTACAGGCATGCGCTACCATGCCTGGCTTGGACTCTGTCTCAAACTAAAATCGGATGCACTGGCACACATGAGGGTTACAAGGTCAAGCCCAGCCTGGCCAATTTAAAGAAGAGCAAGACCCTGTCTCAAAAAGTAAAGATCCCCAGCACTTGGAAGGCTGAAGCAGGAGGATTGTTCCCCGTTCAAGGCCAGCCTGAACTGCACAGTGAAACTCTATCTCAAAAAGAGAGGAAAAAAAAAAAAGAGCTGGGGATATAGCTCAGTGTGGGAGCTCTGCTTAAATCCCCAGTAATATAAAAAAAAGTTTTGTTGCTGCTGCTGGATACTGAACTTGGGGCCTCCACCATCCACTGAGGAATACCTTTGGTCTCTAAAAAACTTTTATCTGACCTGAGCATGGTAGATGGTGGTGCATGCCCACGATCCCAGCACTCTAGGAGGCTGAGACAGAACAATCACAAATTTGAGCCCATACTGGGCAATTTATCAAGGCCCTGTCTCAAAATAAAGGCTTGGAATGTAGTAGCTCAGTGCGAAGGCCTTGGGTTTAATCCGCAGTACAGCAAAAAAATTAGGCAGGGAGGGAGGGAGGAAGAAAGAAAGAAACAGAGGAAGGGGGAAGACTGCTGCAGCTTCTGGTGTCTCCACCCAGGGGCGCGGCAGCTGCCAGGTCTGGAGGGCATCGATCGCTGAGGGCCCCTAGGGAAGTGACAGCAGGGTTCAGGCGACCAATTCTGGACAAAGTGCTGAAGGAGGTCACCTTGGATTCCCTGCAGGGTCGGGCAAGTCTGTACTGGATTCGGGAGTCCCCATGTGTACTCTGGAGACTTCTGTGCGAGCAGCCTCTACACGCACGGGGCATCAGGCAGCTGCCAGCGCCCTGCCCCATGCCCAGTGACATGTGTGCCAGCTCTGCTTCCTTTCGCCAGAGAACAAGGAACTGGCGCATCTTTCAAGGCAACCATAAGCCTGTGGGGAGGAAGTGGACCCTCAGAGGGCTCCTGCTGCCATCGTGCAGCTATTGGGCTTCAGACAAGCAGACCTACACAGGTGCTGGCAGGCAAACCCACAGGCCTGTAGCAGCGGCTGGGGCCAGCGCCTCTGCTTTAGGACCCCCGGCTGTGTTTCTGCACGAGGGTTTGGGAGCTCTTAAGGAGTAGCCAGGTGCTCATTTACAAACCTTCCTTCTAGCATCTTTACGAAGGAGTCCCCTCATCCGCCTGTCATGGGGTAGAGTCATGGACCAGCTGAGACCCCCAGCAGCGAGGCTTCTCCACGCCACCAGCTTGCAAAGCTGCACACTGCCCTCTCAGCGGAGCTGTGCCAGTCTGACCAGTTGAGCCCTGCCAAGTGCTTGCAAGACTCAACTCAATCTTTCCCCACTAGAAAGGCATATTTTTAAAACTGCTATAGCCTCAGGAAACACTGCAGCCTGCTACCATTCCTGGGAAAAGGTCTTAGGGCTTTGCGCCAATTCCTCTTTCAGAATGGATAGCTTCCTGGTCAGAAAAAGGCAAAGCTGAGATTCCCAGCCAACACCTCAGATCCCTTCCTGCTCTTGATGGCAGAGATGCCTCAACAGGGCTGTGAGCCTGACACGTCTGTGCGACTGCCCCCGTGTGACACTGTGCTCTATGCTGTGCAGAAAAGCCATTCCTCTTCCCTGTTGACTCCCCTTTCCTGCTCCTCTTACTGGAAATAGCAGAGAGCTTTCCCACACTCAAGTCTCTGCATCCGAGATACTCACTCTGTCCAAATCTGTTTTGCTCCTAAGAGCCCAGACCTGGCTTGTGAAGGGAGGCCACTGCATCACTACTGTGATGGACCATGTACTCAGGAAGCTACAGCTTCCAACTATGGCCGAAATCAGTGAAACCAAACAATGCTGTGTGGCTTTTAAGTTGTTCCACCACCTTCTCCCCCTCAGACACTCCTATACCTGCACCAGCTTTTCACAGGCCTATGAAAACAATGCTGACAGAAAACTTTTCTTTTCCCAAACCTGGCATCATCTTCTTGAAACCCAGGCTTCTTTTGGCCAAAACAAGTAGCAGGAGAGAAACCCTTCCCATTGCCCAGACCCACTAAAACAGCATGAGTCAAGGTCAGTGAACTTGGTACAGAGCAGGCCTGCCACTCCCGACTTCCTTCCAAACAGACCTCAGTGCACCATTTGCGTTCTGTGAGAAGAAAGGGAAGCTGCTTTCTGACTTAATGCATGCACTTTTGATGTGACACTCCCTTTTCTGCCTCACTAAAGGCTCAACACAATGATAGGACATGCTTATCACAGCCAGACCCAACAGCTGGCAGCCCTCACTCACCAGAACAAGACTGTCACAGAGTGCTGTCTCGTAAGGTGGCTGCAGGCGGTAGCAGGTGTCAAAAAAGGAGCTTGCTTTTTCTAGATCATAAACATCAAAGACACTTGCTGTAACTTTGTTTTATTTTTTTTTGAGACAGGGTCTCTATGTAGTTCAGGCTAGCCTTGAACTCATGATGATCCTCCTGCCTCAGCCTTCTAAGTACTGGGATTATAGACAGGCGCCATCATGCCCAGCTTATAATGTTGTTTTAGACAGATATCCCTACTATGAAAAGTTATAAATATAGTAGTCCTCAAGCCTCTAGCAAGTCCCTATATTCACCGACAGAGTAGCCATTGTCTACCTAACTCTGCCAGGGAAGGGAGAAGGGACAGGGGATGTGTCATCTCAAAATTCCAGTGTTATAGGTGGGGCCTTTGTGTTGCTTTGGCAGCACATAAAGTACAAGGTAGAACCTTCAGCAGGTGATCTGTCCACAAGGACGCCTATGTGAATTAGGTGGCCTGCCAGGGCTATAGCTCATTGGTGTAAGTGTCTGCCTGGCAAGCACAAGGTCCTGAGTTCCATTCCCATACTAATAGATCACCCATCAATCAGGTGACCTTACAAAGGGGACCAATGGAGGAGTTTGTTCCCTTCCACCTCCTACCATGTGAGGACGATGCTCCGCCCCTCTGGAGGATGCCCCCCTCAAGGTGCCATTGTGGGAGCAGAGAGCAGCCCTCACTAGACATCAGATCTGGCAGAGCCTCCATTTTAGACGTCCTAAGACTGAAATAATAAATTATGTGTTCTGGATAAATGACCCAGGCTCAGGTATTCAGTTACAGCACCGTAAGACTAAGGCAGCAGATGTGCAGGAAGGATATAGAACACATTTTACAAATGGATGTATGCTGGGCATGGTGGCGCATGCCTGTAATCCCAGCACTCAGGAGGCTGAGGCAGGAGGATCATTTTAAGTTGGAGACCAGCCTCGGCTACAAAGTGAGCTCAAGAGCAATGTGAACTACAGAGTGAGACTCTGTCTCAAAAAAGACAAAAAAGAAAGAGAGAGAGAATAAAAGAAATGGATGTAGTGAGGGCTGCCAACACTGCCATGGGACTTAATGCCACTGAACTGTGTACCTGAAGCGGGAACATGGTAGCAAGCAAGGGCTCCATCCTACCTGCACTCCTTGATCACCTGGTGGATGTCAAACTCAAAGGCTGCCATCAAGATGTTGTCCAGGGGCTCTGGGCTGCTCTCACCACCCAGGAACATGTCCAAGCTGGACTGTGGAAAGGTGATGACTCCCTCAGCCCCCGGAATGAAAGCAGAGGCTCAGGGGGCAGCGGGGCTGTGCACAGGGAGCCTTGGAGAGAGGCGACAGGATCCTTTAAACAGGGCCAAAGGGCAGTTTGCCGCTCGGGAGGCCACGCGCAGAAGGACCCAGCATGCAGCCAAGAGGGGACCCTAAGGCCTCCTCCCTGAACAGCTTGCTCACCTGGGCATAGAAGTGCAGGTCAATGGGCTTTACTGTGGGGTGAGAGTACAGCAACCGAGTCACAAGGAAATGGTACCAGTTGTTCAGCAGTTCCTTCTGCTCCAGCAAGGCGGCCTCATCCCCCAGCATGATCTGCGGAGAGACAACGCTGTGGACTCCGCTGGGGCCCACGGTTTCAACTGCAAGTAGAGAGCTCTCCCCTTCTCCCAGCAGGTGGCGGGCAGCCCGGCTAAGGGCAGCTGCTGCTCCTGCTGCAGCTGTGCGGAGGGCCACCGCCCTGTGAGCAGCTACCTGGCCCGCCCGACGGCGCCCCCAGACCTTGCACAGGGACTCCAGGGCGGGGCTGGCGGCAAACGCGCTGTCCTGCAGGTGCCGCTCGCACTCCTCGCGCCAGTGCTGCCACTTCAGCTCCAGCTCCGTCAGTGTCTGCGTGTTGCCAGGCTGAGGAGAGAGACTGGCTGAGAGCTGCCACTGCACCCACAGCTTTATGCTTCAAAATCCCCCATCTTCTGTACCCCGGCAGGTGGCAGCACGTACACTGAGAATGGGCATTGTCCTCATCAAATCCCCCAGAATACGGCACATGTCTGCAGAGGCGGGGTTGGCATCAGCCTCCCTGGACAGCATCTGCCGAGCCTCATCCAGGCGGCCCTGCAGCACCAAGATGGTCACCTGCAAGGAAATGTGTAACCATGACCACTGGGCCCAGTGGCCCTCAACACGTACACTGGCTCTCTACCCTCCTCATACAGGCTGCTCCCTGCCCATGAGGAAGCCCTGGGAAGACAAGTTCCTCCTCTCCAGAAGAATCTACCACAACACATCAGTTTTACACCTTTTAGTATGTGTGGGTTTTGTTGAGATACGATCTCACTATGTAGTTCAGGCTGGCCCTGAACTCACTATGTAGCCTAGGTTGGCCTCTACTCATGGAAATCCTCCTGCCTCAGCCTCCAGAGTGCTGGGATTACAGGAGTGCACCACTGTGCCCAACATGTGTAGGTTTTCGTTGCGTTTTTTTCAGTACTGGGTGCTGGATTCCGGTGTACTCATCGCTGCATTCTATCCCTAGCATTCCTATATTTTGAGGCAGGGTCACAAGGTCACAGGGTCACTAGAATTGTGTTGAACAAGCAGCCCTCCTACCTCGGCCTCCCAATGAGCTATGATTTTAGGCACATGTCACTGCACCCTGCTAGATTTTTGTTGTAGTTATTTTGGTTTTGTGAGACAGTCTATGTAGTCCAGGATGGCCTCAAATTCACATGCACATGCCAGCATGCTGAGCACTCTCAGCCACATTTATCAGACAGCCCGTTATATAGCCCATTATAACCAAGTTCAAATCCAGTCTGGGTACTTTAGTTATTCGGCAAGACCCTGTCTCAAAATTTACAGCCAGGCAGACCACCCACTCATGACCCCTTTTCTGTCCCTCTTAGAAGCTTTCCTTCTCTCAATAAATTCTTCCTATTCTTAAAAATAAATAAATAGCAAACTGGGTGTGATGGTGCGTGCTTACAATCCCAGCACTTGGAAGGCTGAACCAGGACTGCTGGGAGTTCAAGGCCAGCCTTAACTACATAGCAAGACCGTGTCTCAAAAAATAAAATTAAATAAAATAAGGTTAGGGGTATAGCTCAGTGCAAAGGCCCTGGCTTCAATCCCCGTAACAAAAATCTAAATAATGCCTGTAATCCCAGCACTCTGGGACGACGAGGTAGAAGCATCCCAAGTTTAAGCACAACTTGGAAAACTTACTGACTCAGCAAGATCCTGTCTCAAAAAAAAAAAAAAACAGGACTGGGGACGTAGCTCAGTGCAGGCCCCTGGTTTATCCCCTGTACCATTAGAGATGATTGACAGACAGACTGAAAAAAAGAAAAAGAAAGAAGACAAGAAAAAAAGCACTAGAGGAGAGGGGGAGGAGAACGGGAGGAGGAGAAGGGGTGGGTGGGGGAGGGGAGAGAAACGGCACAATGGCACTGCCTGCAACCCCTAGCCACCTCACAGGCTTATGCAGAAAGATCACAAGCTCAAGGACAGCCTAGGCAACTTAATGAGACCCTGTTTCAAAATAACAAGGGTTGGGGATTTAACTCAGTAGTAAAATGTGTCTGGGTTCCACACCCAATACTGCAAAAATAATAAATGAAATGAAACAGAAAATACCAGCAGTCAACCTACTGATTCATACTTTTCAGTCCACATATACACATGTATACATTCACTGAAATACAAATACAGCAGGTCCCCATTATCCACAGGTTCCCCGTCTGTGAATTTATCTACTCATTAAATTTATTTATAATCCTCAAATCAATATTCAGGTGCCTTCTCCATCATTCAAAGCTGAATGCATGCCTGGAACCCCAGCACTGACAAGACTGAGGCGGGATTGCAAGTATGAGGCCAGCCTGGACTACACAGCTAGACCATCTCAAAAAAAAACAAAAAGTCCTCATACACAAAGCAACAGAAGTCTGGCTGGGCGTGGTGGCACACACCTGTAATCCCAACACTCGGGAGGCTGAAGCAGGAAGATCATGGTGAGTTCGAGGCCAGCTGGGCTACAAAGTGGATTTAGGTCAGCCTGAACTGCATAGCGAGACCATCTCTCTCTCAAAAAAAAAAAAAAAGGGGGGGGGGCTGGGGATATAGCTCAGTGGAATAAGCACTTGCCTAGCAAGCGCAGGGTCCTGAGTTCGATCCCCAGTACCCCCCCCAAAAAAAAGACAAAACAAACAAAAAAAGTCTGAAACATCTAACACATGTTCCCAGCTGAAGTCAAATAGGACCACACTTGGCCTTCTTGTCTCAGCCTCCATACCCTGAATATGTTTTCCTGCTATGTTTAGTGCCATTTCTTGCATTTGTGTGCTTTCTCAGAGCGCCCAGTGCAGTGCTGCAGGCTGTTCTGCATTCCAAGGAGTGATGCGCCTGGGAAGTATTGCAAAGCTTCACTCAGGCATGCAAGATAGTGCTGACGGCTCCAAGCTCAACGTTACCCATAACAATGCACGGTAGGGTGGACTTTAAACAAAAGACATGAAACAAGGTTATGTACCAATGTGTTGATAAACACGGCTGGTAGAAAGCAAACCTGTCTTTCCCCGGCAGCAATGATTCTGCATTTACCAACGCAGCGTTTAAGGCAACTTTATAGATCGTAACTACCACAGGTAGTAAAAATCAATGTGTGGGTATATGTAAAAATACAAAGGAAAACATCTCTTTTACCATTAAGTTATACTCAAAAAAGTTAGATATCTGATGGGTACACACACACAGACAGCTCCAGAATTTTTCCTCTCTCTAGCTGGACTTCCCCCTCTGGTACCTCATATATCCAACTGCCTAGTCAGTGTCACCACTGGAACTTCTAACAGGCATCATAAACTAACATGTCTAAAGTTAAACTCCTGTCAAGGGTGACAGCACACATGCCTGTGATCCCAGCACTCAGGAAGCTGAGGCAAGAGGATCACTTGAGGCCAGCCTGGGGTGGTACATAGTGAAACCCTGCCTCAAAAAACCAAAATAAATGAATGAATAAAGTTGAACTCCCATCACCTACCATCCCCTGCACTTCCTTCCTGATACATGACCATGTACTCCATCAGCAAGTCCCAGAGGCTCTCTTAAAACCATGTGTAGTGTCCGCTTAGCCCCTACCCTCACCTACCCTTAACTTCTCTACCACCTTCCCCTGGTTCAGTACAACAGCCTTAAACCAGGCCCATGTCTGCCGGGCTCTGCTCTCACCAGGGCAGCCAGGTGGGGCACAGGGAGGCCCGGGCCAGGGCATGGTGAGCCTATGCTCAGCTCTCCGGTGCCTGTCACTCAGGAGTGAGACCGAAGCCCTCACGGCATTAGCGTGAGTGGTTTGCACATCCACCTCCTTCAGCTAAGTTAGCCTTACAGGAGCCCTGCACCACAGGCCAGCATTATCATTCTCTCCATACAGACAAGCATGCTGTGCGCCAGGGATGGCGAACCTTTTAGAGCTTTCAGTGAAACGAACAGCCTGCTACAGCATGCGTACCACAGGTCACCACCACTGCTCTAGGCTGCTGAGTGACTTGGTGGAGATGTCACAGCTGGTAAGAGGCAGAGCAGGGTGCAAAGCCGAGCAGTAAGCGCCAAGACAGCCACATGGCCTCTCTAGAGGTCGCAGGCCCTGCGTGGACCAGGGAGGCCCTCTCCAGCAGGACTGGCTTGCTCTCGAGTTCTCCCTCCCTCTTGCTCACATTCACGGGGCCTGCAGGACCGGCATGGCAGCCTCCCCGTGTGCAGCACGCTCTCCCCCTCAGCAGTGGCCCCCTTCTTCCCCAGGCCTCAGTTCTACGGCACTCAACAGTGAAGCCTTCCACCATGCCCTCCCCTCTGGACTCCACTCTAGTATCTGCCATGTTACATACATTACTTGCTTGGGTGTTTCTTTCCTGTCTCCCTGCCAAGGACGTAATTCCACAAGGACAGGAATTTTTGTTTTTGTCACAAATGCTTCCCTCTGCCCTACAAATAGTAGGCACTCAACATACAGACTCAAAGTTCAGCCCAATACTTCCTGAGCAGAAGTGCTCCTCTTACCCGCACAATTCTGACACCAAGAGCCACAGAAGTATCTCAGAGGCAAAAATTCTCACCTCAATTGTTGTCCTGGTTACTTTTTTCTCATTGCTGAGACAAAATACCCAACATCCAAAACGAAGGAAGGAAAGGTTTATTTAGCTTACAGTTTGTGGAGGTTTCAGTCCATACTTGGCTGCTTCAGAGGCAGATTGGCACATGGCAGAGGGCAAACGTTCATGGCAACAGAGCACAGCAAAAACAACCAGAGCAAAAGGGAAGAATGGCTGCAAGCAGCCTCTTTTTCTCCCCTACATTGTAAACAGCCTACCCCCACCCAGGGGGCGTGTAGCTCTCACAAGATCTCCATGCCCTCCTCTTCCACAGGCTCAGGATGTATACAAAGTAAGCACCCTGGCTTCCTGCTGAATCACATAGTTAACCTTTTAAACTTCCCAAATTAACACAATAAACAACATCCCAGAAGGGTAAGGGCATGTCCTTTTCACCCCAAGATCTACAACTGCTGAGTTACTCAGCTGTTAAACCTCCAGACTCTCCAAGTTGACACAATGTATCAACTGTAACAATTGTGCTTTCCTCAACTTTCCACTAGGCTAGTGAGCTTAAAGCACCAGAGGTGAATGGAAACAGTGTTGCTAACAGACACAGAAAATACACACACTGATAATTCAAAAGACTTTGGGATGAACACTCTTTTTACTGTATTTCTAACAGCTTTACTGAGATAATTTTTACAGAATAAAAATTTAGGAGAAGCACCAAGATGACATCTCCATTGAGTCACTCAATAGCCGAGAGTGGTAAGCAGCAGAAAAGAGACTGAGCGCCACTGTGCACATGTTGGAACATAGCAACATGAATAAGACAAAGGGAAGCTGGGTCCCATTGACCCAGGAAGGATCTGAATTATGAACTGAACCCCAGAGACTGAAGGGAGAAATTTCAATGAAGAAAACAGAAGTATCATGTGGCATCTTCTGTCTGACATGGGACTCACTACACAAGAGCCATTCAAACCTGCGGAGACACAGGCACTGCTGGCAACAGCAGAGCTCTCCACGGAGAGATGCAGCAGTGGTGGGGAGCAGTGGACAGGAAGGACTGCACTTGCCGGTAGTGAGTGCTGAAGGCTTAGTCATCTCGAACAAGAAAGCCAGTGGCCAGGAACTATCCCGAGAAGGGCCAGCTGAGCTCAGAACTCAGAGGGGCTTCCAGCTGGGCTCCGTTCCACAGAAGATACGCTGATGGCTGTAGAACAAATGAGTCTGGGCCAGAAGGTACAGGTTTGCTGAGATTATCCACCACACTGCTAAAAAGCTACTGCCGCTCTGTTGGGATTGATAAGCACAGACTGGGACTATCTCCACACACTACCAGTGACAGCAGAGACGTACCTAGAAGTGGACTTCTCTCCTTATTGTTTTTTATTGTTGTTGTTTTATTTTTTGTTTTCTGTTTTTTTTTCTCCTTCATCGTTTGATCTTGTTTTTATGAGTGTGAACATGGTTCCTAGCCTCTTTGTGGTTATGGTTCGGTTTTTTGTTTTTTTGGTACCAGGAATTGAACTCACAACCTGGAGCTTGCCAGGCAGGTACCGAGCTGCTGAGCTGCATCTTTGGCACTCCATCCTTCTCCTTCCTTCTCTCTCCCTCCGGTCTTGTGCACCACTTTCCCACAGTTACACGATCCCCTTTGTCCTCCAGCCATACCTCTAAACTCTTCCTCTTCTTCCACTTCCCTATCTCCTCCCTAACCCACTTTAAATTTTAATCCTTAAGGGCAAAATTGACATATTAAGGAAAAGCACAGTGCATATAATTTTCTGGTTTGTATTGATTGTTTGTCTTCTTTAAACAGAATCTCGCTATGTAGTTCAGGTTGGTCTTGAGCTCACTTTGTAACCCAGTCTGGTCTCAAACTTGCAATGATTCTCCCGCCTCCACTGCCCAAGTTCTGGGATCACAGATATGCACCACCACGCCCAATTAACACTGGTTTGATTTAGATTTTTTTTTTTTTTATCTTTTTGAGACAGGGTCTCACTACATAGTTCAGGCTGGCCTTGAGCTCACTTTGTAGCTCAGGCTGGTCTCGAACTCATAACGATCCCCCTGCCTCAGCCTCTTGAGTGCTGGGATCACAGGCATGCACCACCATGCCCAGCGTGCTCTAGATATTCTTATATAACCACAAATCTAGTTCATATGGTTAAAGGTGGCAAATTAATGGTTAGCTCAGTTTTCATTTTCTAGGCAGTGTTGAAAGCTCCTGTCATTGCTGAGGTACCGCTAGCGCCAAAGTGACATAATAGTTCCAAACAGCTGTTCCTCCTGGTAGTCCAAGACTAAGATTGATGAAGGGTCACAGAAAATACTATGGCACAGTACCAAAGAATCAGCTACTTCTCATCCCCAACAAACTGAAGATGTGGATCTTGCAACAGACTTAAAAACCCAAAAACCAGCTACACCTGGAAGATACCTCAGAGAAGTAGTCACTTCCTAAGGGTTCCAAACATTTAAACAAGACACAACCCAGGGCATCCAGTTCACCAAAGGCAAACCCAGGACAATGAAGTGGGACAATCTGAAAGGCATCCACCTGGTCTCTTTGAAGTCATAACAAGAGCTGGGTGTGGTGGTGCATGCCTGTAATCCCTGCACTCAGGAGGCTGAGGCAGGTGGATCATTGTAAATTCGAGGCCAGTCTGGGGTAGAAAGTGAGCTCCTTGTAAGTTTGAGGCCAGCCTGAGTTGTATAGCAAGATCCTGTCTTAAAAAACAAACAAACAAGAAAATCCGCAAAATTCCAATAGCGTATCTCACAGAATTAGTGAAAACAAAATTCTAACATTCATTTGGAACCAGGAGAGACCTAGAATAGCAAAGGCAATTCTGGGATAAGGCAGGGGGAATCACAATCCCTGATTTGAAATTATAATATAGCCGGATGTGGTGGCACATGCCTATAATCCCAGCACTTGGGAGGCTGAGGCAGGAGGATCGTTGTGAGTTCAAGGTCAGCCTGGGCTACAAAGTGAGCTCAAGGCCAGCCTGAACTGCATAGAGAGACCCTGTCTCAAAAAGACAAAACAACAATAACAACAAAAAAGGGCAACAACAACATAAAAGATAGTGATAGTACTAACTTCTCTAGGTTCACTGAAAGGAAAGGTTTGTGCTAATACAGTTCAAACATTTAACTGCAGATATCTTCTACTCTGAGTAACTAATTTAAAGATAACAATACAAAATGTATTAACCACTGTTACCCTATTATCTTGTTTTGAAGTTTTTTTCTCTTTAAAATAAAATTTAAAACCTAAAAAACAAAAGAAGATGACCAACCACTCACTGACACTCCACTCTGTCCCCAGTCTTACCTCCCATCAACCAGTTTGCTATTATTTTCATGTGTACTTATCCTTACATGTATACAGAAAGCAAATTTCTTTTTGCATGGCAAAGTCTATGAAGCATTATTCTTCGTATAGTGAAAAAAAGCCCTCCTCTGGAGCAGAGAAGATGTAAGATTGCCTCCATAATCACAGGCTTGAAGAGCCCTCGATGGAAGGAAACTTGGTAAAAGAAACCTGCGAGCAGCAAAATGCAAGTTACAAGGAAGGGGGCCCAGCCTTCATAACATCCTTACCAAGTTCCAGAAGCTCTCATGTTTGCTTGGATTCCCAGTGCCTAGAACATCTGCTAGCAAACTGTCCACCTCGCACACATGCAGTCGGACCCAGTCGAGAAGGTGAAGGAGGAGAGGGCCGGCTGGGAGGAGAAAGACTTGTCACACAGAAAACCTTGGCCTTATCTGCAGCCACTTTACCCAAAATACACAGATAAGCTGTTAAGACAGACAAGCTGGCCTCATGGGCAGGGGCTTATTCCTCTCAAGGCAGGCATGCATACATGAGCCAGGTATAGTGGCACATGCCAGTAATCCCAACACTCTGAGAGGTGGAGGCAGAAGAAACACAAATTTAAGCTCAACTTGAACCAGGCCAAGTTTAGTGAGACCATGACTCAAAATAAAAAATAAGCCAGGTGTGGTGGAACAGGCCTATATGCCAGCACGTGGGAGGCTGAGGTAGGAGGATCACTACAAGTCTGAGACCAGACTGTGCTACGTAATGAGTTCAAGGCCAGCCTGAACCACATAACAAGACCCTTTCTCAATAAATAAATAAATAAATGAATAAATAAATAAATAAATAAATCAACCAACCAACCAACCAACCAACCAAAACTAAAAACAAAAAATAGAAAAAGTGCTAGCTCATGTAAAAGACATGGGTACATTTTCCAGTCCCCAAAACGAAACAAAACAAACAGAACTAGGCTAGGAAAAAGCAAAACAGACTTCTACAGAATCCTCACTCTGTGCCAAGCAGCGCTATTTTTCAATGAATCCTAGACAGGGTTGGCCCAGGACTCTGATCTCCCCACTTCACACAGCCGGACTTTTTACAAGTATGCAATGCCTTCATATGCAATGGCAGTTTCAGGACTGACCACCACTAGGTGCAGCACAGACAATACACTGTCCCCTCAAAATCTACTGGCAAGAGCTGGGCGTGGTGGTGCACACCTGTAACCCCAGCACTTGGGAGGCTGAGGCAGGAGGATCCTTGCGAGTTTGAGACCAGCCTGGGCTACAAAGTGAGCTTAAGGCCAGTCTCAACTTCATGGTGTGACCCTATCTCAAAAAGACAAAAAAAAAAAAAAAAAAGAAAAGAAAAGAAAAAGAAAAATCTACTGGCAAAAGTAAGTGTCCAAACAACTCCTTTTAATGTCAGCTCTTGGTGTTCCAGTAGGAATATAAATGAAATATTATGCTGTGCAGATGTTAATGCTCACTTACGGGTAACAGCAAACATAAATCATTATAAGACATGCAAAAATGTTAGCAGAAAAAACAAGTTGGCAGGCAAGCAAGAGAGTGCATGCCTGTAAACCCAGCACTCTGGGAGGCTGAGGCAAGAGACGGCAGGTTGAAGCACAGCCTGTACAACTCAGTGAGACCCCATCTGAAAACACTGTGGGCACAGGAAATACAAGAACAGAGCAGTGGGTACCAAAGACGCCTTAAACGTTATAACAAGATTATCACAGGCTCACCTGGGGCCACTTCAATGAAAAGGATCTCACACAGGTTCCAAATTAGCTCCATCGCTGACAAAATGGAGACCTATGGAAGAAATAAAAGTTTTAACCAAAATACTCCTAAGATTTGTTCTTAGAATAAAGGAATATAGCAAGACTTAAATCACACGATGGCCTTTCACTAATTCAGGAAGTCCTCGTATTTCTCCGGGGGAGTTTCTCACAGGGCAGACCATGAGAGCATTTCACATGGTGAGCTGTAGGCAACCATTATTTTAATGGTTGGGATTTCATTTTAATGCACACTAGAAACATATAACATTGTACTAATAATGCTTTAGTACAATGTTATATACATTGTACAATTTAGGAAGAAAGAAAGCTGAGGGTGGCAGGGCACGCCTGTAATCCTGGCACTCAAGAGTCTGAGACTGGAGGGTCACTGAGGGTTCGAGACCAGCCTGGGCTACAAAGTGAGCTCAAGGCCAGCCTGAACTGCATAGCGAGACCCTGTCTCAAAAAGACCAAAAAAAAAAAGAAAGAAAGAAAACTATTCCATAAATAATACAATAATAATAATTATGAAATTGGTATTCTAACCACTAAAGTTTAGGAAAATTTGTTAATGGCAAAGCCCAGGCTAGAGCCGTAGCTCCATGGTAAAGCATGCACTTAGCATGCGCATGGCCCTGGGTTCAATATCCAGCACTGAAAGGCAACAAAAAGGAAGCAAAACCCAATACAGAAGAGATCAGACCTAGCTCTGCTCTTAAACCATTAACTGTACTTCCCCACCACCCTCTGACCCTAGGTGCTCTCATCTGTTCACAAGGGAAAAGAAATGCTTTGCTGGCTAGAGATAATGTCTTTTGTTTTCTTTTTTTGGTGGTGCTGTTTTCTTTTTTGTGTTTTTGAAATAGGGTCTTACTGTGCAGTTCAGGCTGGCCTTGAGCTCACTTGGTAGCCCAGGCTGGGCTCCCAAGTGCTGGGACTATAGGAATGTGCCACTATGCAGGGCAAATCATACAAGTATTTATCAAGAAGATCTTTATCAATATGTTGGACCCTGAAAGAGCACCAGGAAATTTAAGATGATCCTTGCCACCTCAAGGAGTTGCCTGGCTACCTAAAAACAAAAGACTTCTGCCATGACAGTAACCACAGAGCCACCCTGCGCAGGTGCCAAAGGCTCAGTGACGCCAAACCACAAAGGCAGCGCCCATACCTGGCTGCTGGATTGGCGGCCACTGGCTGGATCTTTAGCAGCAACTAGCAAAACAAAATAAAACAATTTAAGTGAGCAATAAAACTTTCAGAATCATTACGGGAGCATCACATACCAGGTTCTGTGGGTTATGCCCTTGTTTCTTTTAATGACTACCCATTTTCACTCTAGATGTTTCTGTTGTGGTTGTTTCTTTTCTTTGTTTAACTTTTTGAGACACAGTCTCACTCTGTAGCTCAGGCTGGCCGTGAACTCACTACGTAGCCCAGGTTGACATCACGGCAACCATCCTACGTTGGCCTCCCGAGTGCTGGAATTACAGGTCACAAGGCCTGACTTCTAGTTGTTTTATTTTTTTAAACGCCTATCTCTTTGTTGTAGATCAGTGATTCTCCAACTAAGCCCATAAGTTATAAACAGTGCTTTCAACTGCAATGCAGCCGCTTTCAAGGCCTCTGACAAATATCACCTTGTTATACAAGTCTGTCAGACACAAAGCAATCATGTGGCTTTCATGATTATAGTGACTTTCAATCACCAAAGTCAAAGAACTGGTAATGCACTTTTCAAAGTCTTATTTTGGCCACTTAGTATACGTGTACACACACACACACACACACTCCTTACTTGCAACCTGGTGCATTTCCTCCATACATGCTCTTATGACCGATCGATAGTTTTTACTCACTCGAACCAACCTACAAAAAATGAAAAGGCATACAAGTTAAATCTGGACCACCTTGTGGTTCCAGACAGTAAAGGAGAGAGCAATAAAGGTAAGAACTTGTTGAAGCAAAGACAGGTCAACCTGAAGGAGCTTTAGATAATCCGAAGCTAAGAAAACTTGAACACCACAATAAATGCTATAATCCATGAGATAAATATCCAGAATGTAGGTTCCTGTAGATGAGATCTACTGATAGACACGGAGATTAATGGCTAACATTTGAGGAAAAATAGGCTTTATAAAGCTTAAAGTTTCTTCCCTAAGGCACTTGTTAGTGCCAAAGCAAAACAAAGATAACTTTATAGTGAAGAAATGTGATAAACCAAGTGACTGAGGTCAACATCACCAGAGTAAAACGGAATCTGGTGCATGACATGATATACTGAGAACTCAGCACCACTTTGGTGGTATCTTCATTAATAAATGGCATATGCTTTGTCCAAGTATGAGAAAACCTTTGACAAACACAAACAGAGAGACATTCTATAAGATGACTGATCAATGTTCCTCAAAAGTGTGCAAAGATCATGGAAAACACTGAGGGAGGAAAAGTGCAACCTCAGGAGGGAAAACCGGCGAGTGTGAAAGAGTCTTTAGTTGACTGTACAGTATCAGTATCAATCTTTGCTTCCTAATTTTACTGTGGTTTTTTTTTTTTGGTACGGGGAATCAAACTCAGGACCCTGTACTCACCAAGCAAGGTGCTGTGCTGCTGAGCTATATCCCTGGCCCTGCTTCCTAATTGTAATAACCAGATAACACAGTCATATTAAGATATTAACAGTAGGGAAGCTGAGTATAGAATAAAACAAACTATTTTTTAACTTTTCTAGAAGTCAAAAAAAAAAAAAAAAGAAAGAAAGAAAGAAAAAAAAAAACAACCCTTTTCTAGAAGTGTCAAACTAGTTTAAGCCAGGCATGGTGGTACACGCCTGTAATCGCAGTACTCTGGGAGGCTGAGTCAAGAGGATCACAAGTTCAAGTTCAGCTTGAACAACTCTGTGAGATCCTGTCTCAAAATAAAAAATAAGGGGCCAGAGATATAGCTCAGCAGCACAAATGCCTGCCCACCAAGCACAAAGTCCCGAGTTGGATCCCCGGTACCAAAAAAATAAAATAAAATAAAAAAAGATCTGGGGACAAACCTCAGGTTCATGGCCCTGGGTTCAACCCCTCCACACTAAAAACAAAACCAAAACAGGAAAAAGACAGAATGAAGCAAATTAACAACAAAACAACCATTTTTCAATCACTAAGATACAGTTATTTGTTTTTTATTTTTGGTTTTGGTTTTTGTCTGAGACAAAGTCTTGCTATGCTGTCTAGGCTGGCCTTAAACTCTCTATCCTCTTGCCTCAGTCTGACAAATCCTGGGATTACAGGAGAGCACTTGGAGTACAGGTCTGCACCCCCACTGGACACAGACCTCCCAAGAAAAACATTTCTTCTAGAAGGTGGGGCCTAAAAAGCCCACAGGGTAACTCTATTTGAAAATGAGTAAAGGGTTGAGCAGAAGGTAGATTTGGTTCCATCCCCAGTTCCATAAAAACTATATACCAAAAGAGAATAGTAGTGTCAGGACTGGTGGCCCTCACATATATTCTCAATTGTATACAAGTTCAAGCCCAGTCTGGGCAATTTAGACAGATTCTAACTGAAAGTTGAAAAGGAACTAGCAATGTAGTCCTGGGTTCAATTTCCAATACTAGTAAAAAAAAAAAAAAGGCAAAACCAACCTTTTCTTTTCTTTTTGCAGTACTGGTGATTAAACCTATGGGTAATCTACCACCGAGCTGGACCATAGCCCTTTTTGAGACATAGCCCTGCTAATGTGCCCAGGCTGGGTTTGAACTTAACATTCCTCTTGTTTTAGCCTCCTGAGTATCTTAGAATTACAGGCATAGAGCCAGGGACACAGCTCAGTGGCATAAGTGCTTGCCTGGCAAGCCTGAGGTCATGAGTTCACGTTCTGGTGCCAAAAACAAAAATTATAGGCATAAGCCACAAAACCTGGCATGCCTTGCTTTTTTTTTTTTCTTTTAAAAGAAACCTGACTGAGTGGGGAGCGGTGGGGTGCATCGGCAGCGACATCAGAGCCACAGCAACTCCCAGGGATCCAGCCATGGAACAAACGGGAACTGGAGCACAACAGCAAGACAGAGCTGCAGATGGAGGTGGATCACACGGCCCCACGCCCTTCTCACTCCAACATCAAGCAGGAAGCATGAACTGAGTTACTGGGCTTCAGCTCCCACCCTGAACGCCCTCTGTGAGCACCTTGAGTCTTGGCGGCCTGTGCAATCACCACCTGTTCCTGACAGCAATGGGACGAGTCCACAGGCTTCAGGACTCACCCCAAACTACTAATACGAGCAACAAGAGTGTCTCCATACTGCTTGCATATATGAACCTTATATGAACCCATGGCAACCGGGTACGCAGCAGAGAGAGAACCTCCCGGAGGAATGCCACTCAGACACAGCAGCGTGGCAACATGTGAAGGACAGAGAGGAAAGAGGTGGATACCCTGAACTCGAGAAGGATCTGAAATGGGAACTGAAACCCTCGGAAAGTCTAAGCAGAACCTGCTCTGGAGGAGGGGATCGCAGATCTGACATGGCGCAGT